>WOVY01002909.1:0-92500 GCA_013436015.1 Rhipicephalus annulatus
TCATAGTAACTTGAGCATTTACACACAAAACTGCACGATAGAAACAGAAGGACAAACTTCCGAGGAAATGTAGTTTCGTCTACATACGTACAAAGTACTGCTGAAAGCACCGGGTGAACTACACTCGGGTACTAAAAATTCAATAAATTATAAAAAAAAAAGGAAGCTACATTGCCATAGGTGAAAAAGTGTCGTAGCTCCATGTATGCAAAAGCTCATGTGGAAAATAAGGCCACGAATTCGTCTGGCAGTATTGTAATTCTCAAATTATTTAAGCCACTGGAATGTTTCGACACCAACCAACACAACTATTAGCTGCCTATGCATATATGTGGTGCCACACAAAACAAACTGTGGCTAGCCAAGTTTGACATTGCTAGACAGTGCATATAATGAGCTCACTATCAACAGAGGGTGGCATGTGCACTATGCGTCTGCACCTATCTTTCTCAACTCCTTTTAACAATGTCATTTGACCACCGATCACAAAGCAAGTTGGCATGTTAGTGGAATTTCATGAAGCAAACTTGTCAAGCTCGGGCATTCTCCAAAGGAGCTGGGGCGATACAAAGCTCGGATAGTAAGCCATCTTGTGAGCGATGGCTACAATGAACATCTTGCTTTCTTGCGCAGGAAATCTCTAGCTTGGTTGTCACAATAAACTAGTGGTAACCAGGTTAACAAGAGCAGCCTAAATAACCAAGCCATGATATTTTTTCTCAAACACTGTTGGTTCTGTTACTGTATTGCATTGTAGGCAGAATTTCAGAGAGTCAATGAGAGTTCTAAACTGCAGCAATGGCCAAGCCTACTTAGCTTCTGAAGCCATATTTTGAAGCAAACTCATATTTGCCAATAGCTTTAGTCAAATATTAAGGTAGCTTGCACGCTACCGCTGCTATGGTCAGGAATGCCTGCTCACTGCTGAAGGATATGAAATCCCATGAGTAGGAAGAGAAAAAATTCTACAGAGACTAAACCTTATCAATTCCGCTGCCCTGCCATGTGCCAAAGCAACAACTTGCTGATCAATGATGGCGTGACATTATTAAAACGCAGGCATGTTGCACTTCTCGGAGTACAAGCCGACCCCACCCCATCAGGCATCGTGCCAAAGGTACACCCATTGGGCTGTTGGCATCTTGCACCCTACTTGACACATCACCAACCAACAACCTATATAGCAGCAGATTACAATAATGAGATTGAAGAGGGGCCGTAAGTTTTAATCAATCTGGCTCGGGTAACAAGGAACCGCAGGAACAGTGAGCAACTGTAGTATGCATTAGAATGAAGGCTGGGCAAGAGCTTGGCAGTGAACCACAACTTCACGCACAGCAAACATACACACACTCATGAACAAGTGGGGGCAAGTCTTTACATGACACCGAACAAGAAAGGGACACTGTCAACGTCGTTTTCAAGATGCCGCAGGCGTCCTTGTCCGCCAGGGTAACTCGAGCACAGCTCCAAGTGGGGATGGCAGCAGCAGAAAACAGTTGCGCTGCGAGTGTGCCCCACCAGCGGGCACACCCAAGAAGAGAAGGCTGGTTGGTGTTCCAGCATGTGTCGCCTTTGTGCGACGCAAAAACATTCCTCCCCACAATATAAATGGCGGTGCTCTGCTCTGGACCACAGGTGCATTCGAAAATGCAAATTCGGGCAGGACTGGAGAATACGGCAGCACACTGGCACAGCATGACGCGCACTGACATCCTGTTCTGGGGCAGACAGATCCAAGGCAGCGTCGTTTGGGAAAACGTTTAAAGCAAGCACCTTGCAAGAGAAAACCCACACCCTCTGCTTATGGGCACACACACACAAAAAAGGGGTTTGCACAACACAGTGCACCTCTGTATTACATCAAACGAAATATAATTCATTTCTTTTAATGACTGCTACAGCAAAGTGCTTGTGACCTGTCACATGCTGCTCTCTGATAAATACTCTGAACATAGGTAACAAAATTATCGCCTCCTTCCAAGGACATTGCTAATTTTGCACGTGGGTTTCCGAAACTGCTGAAAACGTAGTCCTAAACAGCACCTAAAACCGCAAATTTGCGATTCACAATGCAGTTGCTACAATTACTGCCCGCTTGAAACACTCTTCTCTTCTTGCATTGGAATAATGCTGCTATATATATAACAGTCTATAAGGCAAATGGAGAATCGCCTAGCCATCAGCCGAACCTGGGAAGGCCTTTTTGGAGATTTATTGGCAGTGAAGTGAAACAGGTTCGTAGCAGACTGATGGCGTCGCAACAGGTGAACCGATGTTGCTCACATGCACACGAGTTGTAGACAATGGTGCAGTGCATAGCCTCTATAGAGAAGAAAACAAGCACAGGAAATGCAGACACGATGCTACTGATCAACCAACGTGCATGTTAAGAGTAAATGGTGATCCGATTTGTTCACGTATGTTCTACCTTGACTACAGCCGTGCAACACTGAAAGACATTATTGTGTAAGAGAAAGGAAGCTGCTTTGAAGGTAGAATGAGAAAAATTTTCACGAGCACGTACACTGTATTCCACAGATACCACAAGCAGCTCCTGGAGCTATGTAAACAGTGAAGCCACAAAAAGCTGTTTGACGAATTTTTCGCTGAGTAGTAATATGGATGCTCACAATTCCTTTTTGAACAGAGTGGGAAATTGCAACACATATTGTGTAAAGACTGAGCACATAAAAAAAACTAACCGATGAAATAATGATACCATCCCGTTTAACTCTGTCACCTAAAAAAAAAAAAAGTTCGTAACTGCAAATGCTTATTCCAGCCGATACTACACTAAACGGCAAGAGACTGCCATGCACGACTCTGCCACCTGTCACGTTCCTCTTTAGCAATACAGGTAAGGCTGAAACTTTTCAGTTATTTTGATCTAACTACATGTCTCTCTTGACACCCACCCATTCACATGGCCTGTAACTTCAGTTATTTCGATTACGAAATTGAGCCTTGCCAGGTAGGCCATGATATAAAAAAGTTTCCCTTCTCCCACGAGGAGTAGTAGGCTAGAAACCCGCTTTCCAGGCCAACCTTCCTTCATTCTCATTAAACACCTTGTTCTTGAAGTGTCTAAAACCACGATGCGATATGAGGGACGCCATTAGTGGAGGGCTCTCGAAATTTTGACCATCTTGGTGTCTCTAACGTGCACTGAAATCTAAGTAAATCTCCATTTTACCTCCATCGCAATGTAGCTGCTGCAGCGAAATCTTGCTAGAAACAGTTAAACCTCCATACAACACCTGCATTTCTCTCGGAACAACTTGTCCTCAGAACACCGCATCTTTCGAACCTCCATTTAACGAAGCGTGTATATCCGCGATTTCAATGCAATGGGGGCTACACTGCTGCCACAAACTTTTGCTGGAGACTTCGGTCATACAGTTGTGTTGAACACTATCTTACAAGCTCTTTTTCAAGTTGCGTGCTATGCAGCAAAGAGCTGTTGCCAAAGTGAAGCGGTGCATTTTATGGCAGCAGCTTTAGAAAACAGCCCAACTCAAACGCGTTCCTTGTCTTTGGAGCAGTGCCAAGGGAGAGCATGCGACCAGCTCCTAGCATGTGGGAACGCTAGCGCAGACACTTACGCTACCACCTCTACAGTTGCTCTGTATTCAGCTCTGCATACGCGGTATATTAGTACTCGACATGGTGTTTTTGTTATCACCACGTGACAAGCATGATTCCCTGCAGAGGCAGCAGCGCTAGATGTAATCAGCTCATTACTTCCATGTGCATTGTTCAGGAAATGGATATTGCCAATGAAGCTGTTGGCTCGTAAGCGATTTCAATAGGTGAGAAGTCGCTGCCCGCTTCTTTCGCAATGTCACCCATCTTCCTAATCATCCTGATTTGATGAGGCATTGGGGACTCTACGAAGAATATAAGATGAATTATGAACATAAGCAATTAAAAACGGGTGTCCTCACTGCAACTGAGTTTGTTGGTAAGGGCGCTGCTACAGCCAGTTGTAATTAGGAGCCGACTGTTTTTTTTTTCTTTTATTATGCTTGCACTTACCAGCAGCACCACTACAAGCTCTAGAAAACTATGTGTATTTTCAGTGATACAGCCAACTGAAAAGAATGTTGAGCAAATATTCAGCAGCTAATCAAATTTATGCTGTACCGCACATGCTTGATTTTTTAAAATTAAGCACATGCAAAGTTACAAAACAGAAAACTTGGACCATTAATAAAGGTGCCGTAATTGACGTTGTCATCTAGCTATTATAAGATTTAAGATCACAAACTTATCGGCTTTGTGGCAAGCGATGGTTCTCGACACTGAGCATTCATCAGAGTGAGTAGAAAGCATGTGGTTCAGTTCCGTGAATGTTACAGCACTGGCATCGCACCCACTGAGAAACTCCATAAGCTTGGTGACAGGTCGTAGCGACAGAATAGATATGACAGCTCAGCTTAAAGGTGTCATAGCTGCACTGAAACACTGTGGTGATGACTTCAGACTTCATTGAAATACTATAAAATTGTAGTAGTTGGATCTCAGGCTTAAAAAAATTTATTCTTATTTGGAGTTTTTGAAATTATTTTTCATACTGCCTTATCATTGAAACATTCTTCCTGCACTTCCTGTGCAAGAAAAAAGGCCTTTGGCGACAGTACAATGCACAAGGCAGTGAATTTCAATTTAACAAAATTTAGGTGTAACAAAGTATTGCCGGTTGTAGACTGTTATATCGAGGTTTAACTCTATTTCAAACATGAATGGTCACAGCAAGTGCACCAAATAATTTTTTAAAATTTCTTATTGTTGTGACACCAATGGTTGCAGAATTTGTCTTGTAGGTGCCATGGGTGTTGAAAACACAGTGGTGAGCCAAAAATGCCAATTTAATGCTAAGCCTGATGAGATTCTAATGATGCAATATTCACTTTAACTTGATGGTAACCACACCTACCTTATCAGTACTTCACCCAAAAGAAAAACGATGTGAAAAGTTTAAAAGAGAATAAAAAATAAATGGCTGGCTACTGTAAAAGAAACTTTGTTTCATGGTTCCAAACAGGCACAGTTGACTGGACAAACATAATTTTGCACACTCAACATGACAAAAGACCTAAAATAATGAATGGTGGTGAAGTCTCTATCATATGAACAGTCTAAGAGTATGGAGATGCTGATGCTGCCTTAAACAGTGTACACTATACTTTAAAAGCAGAGTTAAAAAGCACACGGAATCACCTTTCTTTCTGCATTTAAAGTAGGCATTTCCAGCTGGCAGTATGCCTTCCCACATGCAAGCCTAAACCTATACACCCGACCAGGAACACATAAATGAAGAGAGGTTAGTTGTGAAATTCTGCCTGACAACTACCTGTTCTTTTTCAGGATATAGTTATTGTTGCTGACTGAATTTGGCTAACACATTCTACAATGAAAACTAGAACAATACATCAATTAGGGTCTTTCAATGTTTTCCAGTCAAACGCTGCACTGGACTTAGAAAACTTTGGGCAAGATCTGTACAACCGTGACTCATGCACGAAGACATGTATCAAGGCGGGCATGTTCATTGTTCTCATCACAAGGCCCTGCATGACTTTGTGTTAACACTTTGCTAGAGGAGCTGGCATCACTTGGCCCCTGTTGCACGACGTACCAAGGTCGTCAACACAGACTGTGCGGTATTTTTGCCAACGCAATGGTATAGAGAAACACAAAACAACTATAGTGATTCCGTGCCATTCCACCCTTGTGGCCTGCCCCAGAACAGGAATGCCTACGAGATTTCCACGAAAGGCGATTGTTCCAGGAGGTTCCTCAGGACAGCACAGTGCGGGGTGTTGCGAGAACATTGCGGGCTTGCCATGTGCGCCATGGCTACGGCATGAAGAAATAAATTATTGATGATGGACATAAAAGGTCCCACAATGAGATTCTTGCAGGAGTCTGCAGATGCTTCACGGGTATCTGTCCAGATTCGCACCACTTAAAACATTGGAGAGGACCGACGGTCCTGCTGTGATAGACTACCTGCAACAAAAAAAAAAAAAGGAGACCCTTAAGCTTTGCCTTCTACACACAAACACACACACACACACACACACTACTGCCTTCCCAATTGCTAGCCTGCCTTCAAATCTTGCTCCTCTCTTGAGACCTGAAGTGGGCCCCAAGGAAAGTAAAGGTGCAAACACCCTCTGGATTCTATATTTATTGCGTCTACATTGAACTTTCACTCACAACAAAAGATGCCACCGCCAAAACAGGAAACTCTGCGAAGTAATCACGTTAAAATAAAATAAATAATAAAAATAAATAAAATAAATAATGCTTTCACGTTAACATTGAAGCTGTAATGGAGAAGGCTCAAACAAGCAGCAGTGGATGCTGCCCACAAAAAAGTGGCACCAGTAGAAACAGCGGTGACGACGAATTTCTGAAAGTACATGCACATCCAATGCTCCAAGAGTCAAAATGATGATGCTTGCCGGAACTGCTGAAGACGAAACTGCAGATGATGCGATCATAGAAAGCCAACGATGCAGTTCCGAAGGCACATGCATGGTCAATGTACATAAATTGAAAACAATATCACTCTTTGCTGCAACCACCATACATGAAACTGCGGTCACAATTGTCGCAATTGTCAATAGCAACTATGCAGCTCGGTATGCAGCTAACACAGTCGACGATTCAAGGCAAAAAAGAAAAAGGCACAAAGTGTCCCGGATTTACTGTTTTTACTGATTGCTATGGCGGAGCAGACTTCGACTGAGTTTTCGAATTGGCTCTAGTGAAGCTTTGACAAGCGTACTTGCTGCACCCCATGCAGAGTCAAATATGTCCAATGCAAAAAAAAAAAAAGCACACACTTTGCAAGACCAGAACATGAGCCATCAGCAGATCTTGTGACCATTTATCGTCCATACATGTTGCAATGAAATTCAGCAACAGAAAACGCTTTCACGCGTCTTCTCAACTTTGCTGCAGCAGGGTGCGACTGTACCCCTGACAGTCTGCTTCCATAAGAATTTGAAGTAAAGCGAGTGAAGCGCTTCTTTAGAAAGGGGTGCCTAAAACGAGCATCAGAGACGCACCTGAGAACAGCCTTCAAGACGTGGCTGTTCCTGCCACTGCGGCATCTTCTGTCGCCGGTTGTGACTGCTGTGGAGTCTGTGGCTGTGCAGCGGGGATGTCGAAGATCTCTGCAAAGAGTGGAGGCAGGCGCAGTGCATGCCAGTGCGGGCGCAGCCAAGCCAAGTGCCGGGCATGTGCCAGCCCCAGGGCACGTAGGGGCCCCAGCAGGGCTAACGCCCGCCCAGGGAGCCCCGGGTCCCCCGGGTGGTTGCGGCCCGCCTGCAGCCGCAGTGCCTCACACAGCCGACGCTGGCCCAAGTCAATGGCTTTGCTGTCGTACAACCCGCTGCGCTCTGTATTCACAAAAGGAAGGAATGACACACTCGATCCTTTCCGATGTATTCATGCATGATTGCGATTGGGAGTAGCACTCGGGGTGACATTGAAGCAACACGACAACGCAGGACCAACAACTCAATGCAATGCAGTCGCCCCATTCTTTAACTATTGTGTGTGAGCGACAGCTTTTTGTGCGTATCTTTGCCATATGACTTAATTAAGCTCCAAAAAGAGTGAAAACAAGTGCATGCCCACAAAACAATTTTTTGAAACTTCATTCCATCATATAGTGCTGACCGCCAGAAAAGTCGCCGCTGCGCACGATAGCTCAAGATTTGGACGGCTGTTCCATCTGAGAACTACGCATTTTTGCAAGCTCAATCTATTACTTCATTCTTGATGTTGGCCATTGCTAGTTCAAATCAAAAACAATTTTGATTTGATTTAAACAGGTCACAGAGAACAAAAAACGTGATCCCAGAATAGCAAATTTACTGCAGTTAAACCACTCCATAAGAGATGTTGATGTAAGAGAGGTGGGTGTAAGGGACACTAGCGTGCCTACATTGAAACAGGAATTCATCAGAATTCATCAAAAGACCCCGCACACAAAGGGACAAGAAGAGATTTCTGATGCATGTCTCCCGATAAAGTGCTTCAACTACATCACAAAAATTTATATAACGTCTTTCCGGGCAGTGTGATACAACAGTGTTTTGGAATGTGTAAAGAATGCTGTCACTCGTTGACAATCATGCATCGGACATTAGCCAAGCGAAGTTTTGTGAAAGTGAAGGTATACAGTAAAACCTCAGTGTTAAGAATCTCGCAAGGTTATGAAAAACATTTGTATCAACCGAAATTCATACCACCCAAAAACATAGAAAGTCAGTATGCGACAACAGAAAGCTGGCGTACGTTTTCATGTATTGTTTCTTAGGATCGCAGCAACATCGTGAACAGCTCTGAATGATTGCCAGCAAAGTTTCTAGGTATCAATGATAATACTTGTTTTGTAAATATACATGTGCATAGAACCTGATGTGTATTGACCTGTTACAGCTAGTTGCCCCTTCTTAATCCTAGTGTGCGCATTTCCGCATGACCGCATGACAGCTGTTTTTCAGCGAAAGCAGCCTAAAGGGGCATTTTGCAAACCGTTGTTAGAGGCCATAACACTTGAGAACTGATGCCGTGTGTTGTTATTTTCTTCTCGTGATAGTGTGGAGGCTGTTTTTCGGGCAGTACGTACCATGTTTGAGCCTCCCGTGCAAATATGTTGCGAGGCCCAGCTGCTTTCTCAATACCACCCTTTCCCCTTTTGTACGATGCGCAATTACAAAGCCATGACTTGCATCGACGTGGCAGGCACGTGTAAACATAGCACAACATCGCATATAAACGTGTTGAGGGGGGGGGGGGATTGCGATGCTATTTGTGATCCATGATATGCGCGCACAATATCGGAGGACAGTACGCCCCGCTGATGGCCAATTTAGACAGACTGGCACCATGAAGGGAATGCCCACGCTTAAGCTCGCGCGGCCGCGTTGATTGCTGTCTTTCACGGCAGCGTGAACAGCACCTGTTCAAACCTGTGTGGTAGCGTACGTTCGTGTCTAACGTCCCAAGGTGAAAAACAGTTCACAATCGCTGAGCTCCATTACATTGCAGGCTAATGGGCCCTGGCAGGGACCACAGAAAAATTTGTACCACCCCTGAATCGTACAAGCCAAGATCGTAACACCAAGGTTCCACTGCACAACCAAAATTTAGCGAAAATATGGCACATCTTTTGTGGTCATCAAATAAGTTACTATTCCTTTTATATTAGGTATTTTGATAGTTTTCATTACTTAGAATACTGAGTGGTCCTTATAAAATCCTACATAGTTATTAGTCAGTGACTGTACTTTGGCGAAATTACCCAAGGCCCTGCACTCTCGGCAGTCAATAGGTTTTTTTTAAGTAAGTTTCATGTACGTATATCGGCACAAGCAAGTGGGGACAATTCGCAATGTTGCCAATGAAGCTCCTTCTGTCAAGAGGATTCAGAGGATTTACAAATGGACAGAGGATTTACAAATGGGCAATTTCATTATTTTTTTTTCTAGCACACAGTCTCAGCAAAAATAAATTCCATGCAGAGACTTAAGAAACACAACGTTCGCTTCCTAACTTACCATTCGTTAGCAGCACAACGGCTGAGAAGAGGCCGATCTCCGTGTCATTCAGCTGGAGGTTGTTGAACGCCACAAAGAAGTTGAACATTGCCGATACAAAGTCGTGCTGCAAGACGAATACGGAAACCTTCAATAGGATCCCTTCATCAGTGCGGACAAGCAGTGTGACTGTTTCAGATGACCGCAAAATACCAGTTCAAAATGTCCACTGGCACACCTTAATTTCTTTTATTTACAATTAACCTATTATCCTATCGATTGCATTTTTCAGATAAGATCGCATAAACCACGAATTCACACACCGTGAGGCAACTGCGATTAAAAAAAGAAAAAAAAGCGGGGGGGGTCTAAACTTGACGCCATGAGCGGTGCTGACCAACACATTTAACACTCATCTTGCAGACATATTATGCAAATACCCAAAAAGAAACTGGTCTAAAGTTGGTGCATGGTAGCTTAATATTCAATGCACTGCAAGTGAAATGAGGCAGGCGTGGTTATGCTCCCACTCACAGAGTTGTCTTAGTTTCGCTTTTAATTCTCATTTTGGTTACTTGTACGAATCAACTGAACTTATTAGTTTCCTCACCACTCCCCGCTCTATTCACTGTTTGTTTAGAGAATAGAACTTTGGCCAGTGCCATCTCTCCTAAACAATCAGTTCAATTACCACTAAACTGAGGGAAAGAGGAGACTTCTGAGAAAATGCTTTATCAGTGAAACTATCAACTAATTTAATGTTTTTCTTTTGTGTCCTTTAATGTAGCAAGGTTTTAGAAACACAGATCAGTTGTCATGAATGCTATAAACCATACAGCAAGTAAGAGCAAACTGTAGTTCAGCAATTTTGGACTAAGCCCAAAAAGCACAAGTAGCCTTGCATTTGGTCTTGGTGCGAGACTCTTTTGAACATAACCACAGAGACACGAGACTCTTTTGAACATAACCACAGAGACCTTGTAAATGTTGCTATAGCAAAAGGAGCTCACTCACATCAAACATAAGCTCGAGCTGCTGCCGAATGAGGTAGGTGCCATCGCTAAAGGTGAGCGTGTCGTGTGGGAGACCAACCAGCACTCCTTTGGATACATGTACCAGCCACACTTCAAAGAAGCCGGCCTGCATGGATTAGCGTGAACATGAACAATTATTGGAGCATGCGTACCTGTTCGATTTGCCCAGCAAACTCCCAATTTTATGACGCGTTAGAAATCCTCTGAAAAACCACCCCAACCCCACACACAAAAAGAAAATAAAGGACATTAGCTGTATAATTTTCTGGCCTTGGCATGTCGTATGCAGAACGCTTTTTAGCATGGTTACCAAAGACAGCAATCACCAGTGGTGGCTATTAACAAAACTGCAGGACAAGTTTATTTAATGAGCAAGTGCCATTACAGTAAGCACAGGGATGCTATATGGCCTCTGCACAGCTCTGCCCAATAATAAAGAGTTTCTAGCATGACTTTTTAGTAACATGTATTGATCGGCTTGGAATAACTCCTTTCTTATATGTGCAGACAGGAAGGCATATCTGCCTAGATGGGGCCGCCTGTTGGCAGCTGGGGCTGTTGCTCCTGCACAGCCTCTACGACTCACTGAACGGTTCAAAGTTGGTTTGGGAGTTCTGAATTGAGTACCACCGCCGTACCTGTTGCATTAATATTCTAATATGACAGTGAAACTAACCTGCTTGGAGCACCAGAATGTCTTCCTCTTGAAACTTTGGTCGTAATGCCTAACAATGTCACAGCAATGAGTGATGAACATCTAACACGAAACACAAATTAAAACACGAAACACAAATTAAAACTTTTTATTCACGCTTAGCTCAAAGAAATTTGTGACAAGAGATTGGCGAGCACCAGCACTAACTGCAGGTGTGAATGAACCTTAAGAGCTGGAAAAAATGTAACAGGGACATATATCAACGAGGTTTCACAGCAAGAATGCTGAGCAGTGTTGCAAATGCCAAATAAGGACACATTTTCGGCCCTTAGGACTACAAATATCCCAGTCGCTAGTGGGAAGTTGTGACAGCGCTCAGGTATGCATGCCTGGGAGGGGTGCCATCCATACCTTGATGAGAATGAGCTGGTCATCTTGGACGAGATCAAGAAATCCTGGCACCCGCTTGGCGAATTCAACAACCCTCTGGACCGAGGGGGTCACCAGGGTGGCAAACTGCTGCCATAGACCCAGTTTGCTCTGCTCGGGGCTGTCTGGCTGTGGTGCATTGCCCGGGCCCTCGCCACTGCCCCCGACCTCGTCCAGGCTCTGCATCGCCCATACATGACACAAATACCACACCCGTGCTTGTTCGCATCCCAAATGCAGAAAGAGATCAGAACAGACTGTCTACAAATTCTGCAACAAAACGCACAAATAAGCAAGAGATATTATGTCATATAAATTTTTAGAGTTCTGTCATTTTAAAAGGATAACCTTTTGGGCCGGTAGGTAAGGCACACCAGTGGGGAAGCAATGCAAACATCTTCCTGTCCACCTTGAGAAACATTTAGAGTCCTGTCACGTTTCATGTGATTTATTTCAGTCTAACATGGTTCTATCACTCAACAAGACATTAGCTTTAAATCAACATGCTCTTATGACTACGTATATATGTGTCTAGTATTGGCAGAGCTTCCTCTGAGCATAAATTACAGGAATAGATAACATCTCAGAGATAAATTAGGTTAACTGCATTAATAAAAAAGTTTCTATTGAACTTACCCTACTTTTTCATTAAACATGAATTTAAATATCATTTTCTCACTAAAGTCACAAAAAATGTTCTTTGGTGCCCCACGCAGCAATAAAGCAGAGATACATACGATGGACATTGTGTGACCTTTTAGCAGTGTACACTGTTATTTGTCTCTATACTAATTGTAGAAATGTAGTAGTCCTTTTTCATTAAAATGTTTTTAACTTAAAATGTGCACATACAATTTCGTTGGTATTGAGCAGACAGTGGTTCTGCTTTCGCTTGGTGAATGATATGACCCTCATGAGCGGCAGCAAGACGGTTGCTAGCCATGTACTTAGCTACACTTGCCGACAAGTTGGAGAAGTGCAAGGAGCACCTGGATCATGAGACGGCAAGCATTCGAAAAATTCATTCTACCAGCGTTTTTTTTTTAATATTCCAAAAGGCTGAAAATTCCAAAATGAAAGCGGTCAGCCTCAGTTGCACTTTCTCGTGTGAAAGCATTGGGTGTAATCAACAGTTTGCAAGGAGGGCTGTCGGCATCGCTATCATTTCTCAGCGCTGCTGGACGAGGCACCCGTACTTTTTTAGTGACTTCTGAGAGAGAAAAGTACTATTTACAATATACCCACAACCTTTTAGAATCAACCACAGCAGAAATAACCACTACTGAGGGGGGCGCTTCATTACACCTTAAAAAAAAAATGAGTTGACAAAGATCAATTGTCACCTAATTTAACCAGCATGACACTTCAAATGTTGCACAATCTCTGGGAAAGTAATGTACTGTGTGGTCATTTTGTCAGCCAGTGACTGCACAGAAAACAAAAGCAAGGCTCCTTGGAGCTGGAGCAGCGATCGTGATGAATGTTTCCTGCAAGGGGTTCACGCCGTGAGGCAACCGCAGGTCATGTTCCGTGACGAGTCCGCCATTGGCGACGCCGCATTCACGGTACTTTGTTATTTTTTGTTTGAGTGTCATATTGGGAATATTGTATTACATCGTTTAGCATGTCACTGGTGACATATCCGATTCCGCTGGCGACATCATTGTTTTAAAAGCAAGTGAATAAACGTACAAGTGTCCGGTTTGCTCGATGCGACTGGCGTCTCCATGTGCTCCACGAGGACAACATTCGTTATATATCCCATGTAGTGAAGGTGCTCACCTCCTCATTCAGCATGAGTACGTTCTCGGAAGGTATTTTGTCAACGAGTGCTATTCAAGCAGTGAATGCATCCTTATACAGCAAACAGCGTTGCCAATGCATCCAGCTCAACCTACCGACTGATGGAGATTGTGCACTTACCTTTTCACTGCAATGCCACTGTGACGCGACACTGACATTACGCCACAAGTCCCCTTTCCACTATTGCCCCAATTTTCCTAACTCCCCAACCAATCCCTCTTCACACCCGTGCATCTAATTGATAAACAACAATACCATGTACCTATAATGACCTTCTTAATGTTATTGTTCAAACAAAAAAGTTTGACAGAAAATATGAGATGGTATGTATGAACAGAAGATTCATCCAAAACCAAATCATTATTTGGCCTGTCTGTCCCCAAGAATTGTACACATAAACAGACTGCAACTTACTTGAAAGGAATGACTGTGTAAGTTAACTGCCGTGTTGAAGATACATATAGACAGAGATGGTAATACAAAATGAAAAGAGATAAGTGATGCAACAGCTACTAATGCCAATATTGGTTCATCACATTCACTCAGTACAAATCCCAATGGTGCAACTTTAAAACATGATGACAGCAACAGCAACTGAGGAGGCTGCCATTCGGGCATTCACGTCATAATACCTGATTCACTTGAACCTAGACTGATATTTCTCCCCCCCCCCCTTTATTTAGGTATAATCACATACCAAACTGAAGGGTCGACTTAGATTTGAGAATTATTATTACTATTTAATGTGCCAGTTTATAATCAAGTGGTTGTCAAGTGATTTACAAGATAGCACTGCACTGTGTGGCCAGTTTGTCAGTTTGGTATATGTCACCATCTGTTCATTGTAGCTCTGATATTGCTGCTTGAAAAATATAGTATTGCAGATGCTACAAGCTACACTGATAGCCAATCGAATTACACCAGTTGTCATTAACACCGGCGTCGTAGCTCTGTATAATAATTCATAGCACGTTTACTGGTTCCATATCTGCTTCTGAAGCTGCGGCGCGGCTGACACCACGCTGAATCACTGAAAATCTTACGCCATTTCAGAGAACCTAGCCTGTCAATGATTACAACTTTAGTATAAGTGTGGCAATGGCCACAAACACAGTGGCAGTCACTGCTGACGAACGTGCGAGTAGGATTTGTTAGCAACCACAAACAACATAATTCTTTTGCTTTTTTTTTTCTTGAATTGTACGCATTTGATTAAACACAGAAAGGTGCAAAAGTACAAAAAAAAAGGTACAGGCAATATAAGAAATGAATAGCACTGCTCTCTTTTTTGTTTGATATCACAGTGAGGTGCCACATTGCATGTGAAGTTTGAGGAAATGTGGACTTGCCCTGTGCGAACCTTTCCATGAACGTGACAATTGTGTGAACAGTGGGGATGCATTCGTACATCACTTCCCATTGTTCCTGCTGTACGAATGCATTAAACGAAAATGAACCACACCAGCTTTCAACACTCATGCCGCAAGCACCCCCTTGCCAGGCTCATGCTTATGCACACTCACGAAGATGGCTGGCCGGCGCACGAGGGCACGCGTCTTGTCTTCCGTGTAGGCACAGTGGGCATGATGTGCCTGTGAAATGGTGAGGATGATGTCGTACATGGCGAGCTGCTGACTCTCCAGGTCCCGTGCACACTGGTCTGCCTCTCCGGGGCTGCCCAGTGAGAGGCCCTCTTCACCGGAAAGGCCAGAAGAGCCTCCCCTTTCCCGAGAACGCTTCGGCACTCTCCCGTACCGCACCGCTGCACACACCATCAATACGTATAAAAAGCCAGCGCGAAACACAAAAGCCAAGGCGATGATAACGCCAAGACGAGCTGGGATGAGCCATGAAAAAAGTTTGCTGATTTTCACTTAACTTGGATACACCTGTGTTCTTTTAGTTACCAATTTGACATCACCCCTGTTTTTTTTCTGTCTCCTTATTTCAGGTGACCCTGCAATCTTCCATGAATGTGTCTTGTTCAGGGTTCAATGTCACACTAAGGACGATAATTATTTAAATATTATGTCTGGTCTCAGAGAAATCTGCCTTTTCCTTTTTTTTGTAACATAAGGTAAACGTTATATTGTGACTGTACACTGTCAGTTTGGATAAACAGTCAGCACATAGTTGCCCATGGCTACCTGGACCATCACTGCATACCCTTCAGGCGGCCATGGCCACACTTCCTACCGACAACAGCAAGAGATCACCAGAGGCCTTTCTAGAGAATGGCATATATTACAGGGACACTAAAAGAGAACGATTATTCTCTCTTCAGAAATACAATTTCACAATACCCTCAACACGACAAGATGCTTTGGTAAGCATGGAAACACAAATAAATAGCATACAGGTGGCATTGCCGCTTTGAAGTTCTCGCAATTACTTGCTGCAAAGTCACGAATTTTGACGTTTGATAGGACATCCGTAATCCTTTGTCGCTAAAAAAATAATTTTCGTTGTGTTTCGAGAAACATAAAGTCTTAAGATACCCAATTTCAGAAAATTTCGTTAAGCCAATCTGGTCAAAATATGCAAAATGACTTCAGTTTCATTACATCACATGGGCACTCATGTACTAAACTCTTGGCATGAAATTCAAGTATAAAACTATGACCTTCAATTCCCTTTCTAAAAATTAACCAATGATGATAAAATCAGTGACAATAGAGTTCTGAAATAATAATCCATCTGTCTAATTTAACTAGGTGTTGCACTTAATAGACATTTTGATAGAGATGGTACATTAATTGGATAGTGAGGCACATTTTAGTATATTATTTAGTGAAATATGTCTGGCACATCAGTTAAACCGAAATTGACAATCAGGAGGAAATGCCATAAAAGAGACAACTGTCCCTTATCTAATGGTTGCCTGAAGTTACAAAGAAAATGAAACAGATTTCTCGGATGGCAAGTGTTAAACTTAATAAAACCGTCCTATGCTTGGTGATCTAACCCTAGACTAGAAAATTTGTGGGTGATTGCCCCATCACCTGATGAATGCGAGAGACAACAAATCTCTCAGCGATGCGGAATTGATAGCTCAAAATAGAGGCATACGCAAGTCCTGCAAAAATCAGCAGAAGTTCCTTCACAGCTTCGTGCTAGCGTTGGGAGCACAACGATCCTTCCTACCACATAAAGAACTTTGATAAGCTGGACATAAGGAACTTAGATAAGGTAGGGACATTAGCCTCACTGGTTGCATGGTACGCTACCCCAGCTGTTCAGTGGTAAGTCAATAAATACATAGTTTTTAACGGAACCTTTATCAGCCAAGGCTCATTTATTGTTTCACTTCAGTGCTTGAACTGATGATGAGCTTGATTAGAGGTGGCTAAGAAAATGTGTACGCTTTTCAGGGAGAATGAGAGAAACAAGTAAACAAATATACTCACAGTCTCTAGACATGCCCACTGCCAAACATTTCTTGAAGCGGCAGTACTGGCAACGGTTACGATTTAACCGGATCACCAGGCACTTGCCATCCCTTAAACACCGGTATTCAATTTGCTTCTGGATGCTCCTTCGAAAGAATCCCTGTGCCACAAGAAAAAGAAACAAAACATGAAGCCATGCCATTGAAGTGAACAGCTTTAGGGCACCTGCTCATGTTCCTGAACAGCCAAGAAAGAACTATACTACAACGAAAATAATTGAACTGCCAGACAGCACAGATCAGAACAAGTAAAAAGGATGCCCCCTGGCAAAAAAAAAAAAAAAACGCCATAACGCTAGTGCACACACATATTGGCACAGACTCTTAATGAACGTTCGCCACAACGTTAATGCTAAGCAAACACGGCACAAGGCTTAAAATGCAATAGCAAAAATCACTTTCTCCCGAGACGATGTATTATCTACACGTTTTTGAACCTATGTAAACATAACGAGTAAAGCTTGGCAGAGATCGCCAAGCTGAACTGGCCCTGTGGGTGCACTAAAATGTGCTTCACTAAGGCGATAAGATTACAGCGGCCTTTGCAGACCATACGCTTAGCTAAACAAAAGGGCTTTCCGATCACAGCAGGCTACTTTACCTGGTGACAATAACATTCCTAGTAAGCTAAGAGCACTTAGTACATAGCGCGACGAATAACTATTTAAAACTGTACTATAACAAACTACACGACGCGAAAGAAGTTTCGTATGTGCGATGCCCGCAGGGACCAACAACCTCGATAGTCCAGCGTTCACAACACCTCTGACGCTCCGATATGCACTTCTGGCAAATTATATGGTGATACGCGGATAACGTGCTCCTGTAACTAGACGACGATGACAAACATGATCAATAAACACATTCCTAACCGGGCGTTCACGCGAAAGAGCATCGAATCTTGGCACGAAACAAGCACGTATCGCAGGCAGCTGACAAGCGTAGGAAATAGCGACATGGGGCAGTAGAAAACACATACGGCGAAAGATCGAGAGCAAAAAAACATCCAGGTACCGACCCTAACATTTTATGAACGCGCGCACACAGAGACACCAGGCAGAGACATTAAAAACAAAAACAAAGAAATCGCTGGTGTCAACGGCCAGGGCGTCATGACACAGCAGAGAGGCCAGAAAGAGTGGGACTTGTGAAACACGACAAATACCTTATAGAATGTCGATGAACTTTCGGAACTTCTGCCCTAGTGTCCACTGGTAATGGTAAGGTGACAGAACACGCGAATTCTTGCAGGAGATCCAAGCGGACAAAGCGAAAAGAAAGTTGTTCCCCAACTTTTTTTTTTTTTTTCCTACGCGGCAGATCGCTGCCCTGTCAGAGGAACCTAGTTTCAAAATAACTCGCCACTACTTCCTACAACCGACTTAAAGCTGCGAATGTTCACGCAACAACTCTGGCCTAGCCGATCGAACACAGTAAAAACTTCCCTGGGCACACGATCAGTCGTTCTTCTCAAGCAGGGAGCCGGTTAAGAAGTTGGGACTCTCACTTACGTCAAGTTTTGCGATATGTGTTTTTGTTCTTTCCTTCGGAGGCAACGTCCCGAGCAGAGTAGGGAGGTTCGGCGCTGAAAGTTGGTCGGACGCTGGCAGCGGTTGTTCGATTGAAGTAGTAAGAATTTATAGAGATAGAGCTTAGTTAGGTTAACGTCCTGTGACCGCGCGCGGCGACCAGCGGCACAGCCGGGCCAGATCCTCCCCTTTGTTTTAGGTATGCCGTCCCACAAGCAACAAAGTTAAAAAGTTTCTAAACTGCCGACGTTGCTCCCGCTAGTGTTTTTCGCGATGGCGCTGCCGGCAACCGGTCCGACAAGTCAGAAACGGGTCACCACGACAGCGAGTTTCGGTTTCGGAACGCTTGCGGCCTGCATTCTGTTGCGCATGTCTTCCCTTTGGAAATTGCTGCGATATTTTTAAATTGTCACCGCCGAGGTTAACCTGGAAAGGTAATAACGAACGCACTATCCAATGTGCATGTGTGAGGTCAGCAAACGTTGGTGGATGAATATTACGGGGGATGCATTATGACACCCGTCGGACGTTTGGGGCCGCAACTTTAGGGGACCATTTCACTTTTTTTCTTTTCATAACTTGTGATTTTTTCGAATGCCATGGCACCATCACTACATTGAGGACAGGGCGTCTGATTGTACGCGTGATTCAATTGCACGCGATCCCACTTCACACATCTGGTTGCAGGTTTATTATCTGACTAGCATATATAATGCGCCAGTATCATAGCTTTATTTGGTGTTATGAACATTTACAACACGGTACAAAATGCACGTTTCAAGGCAATAAAAGAACTATAGGCGCTGTAGTAGAGGAAGACACGTTATTTTACTGAACGGTTCTCGATTGGTGACAAGTGAGGGTGGTTTTATTAGTGATCTGGTACATACCACGTGTGATATCAACGTTGAATAATGATAATACCTAATGTCACGCCTGTTAGACATTCTCGCGCACATTCTCATTGAGAAAAAAAGGAGGGGGGCATCTTGGTACGCAGTGAAAAAAAAAGTAATGATAGAGAGACCGATTGTCGTTCTTACTGTTTCCCACCGTGCATTTGGTTCCGTTTTCATTGTTTGAAAAGTTCGTATTCGGTCCCATATGTGGTTTTAATTAATGCCTACTTCCAAGTTCTGTGGTTCTATACAAGTTCATGTTTCTCCCGTACGTTAAAAGGGCTCATTTATTGAGGGAAGGAATCATCCAGGGTCGTTCGTAGGAAAATGGGGAAATGAGGAGGGGACGTATAAGCACACACTCGACGCACTATAAATTACGGTACGCGACTGAAAGATAATGTTTAAATTCAAAGAGCTGTTATGTGGGTTCGGTTCCTGCTCAAGGTGGCCAATTTTTAAAGGGGGGTGAAAAGGCAACAACGACCTTGTAAACTCAAGTGCTTTTTAATGAACCTTGTGTAATCAAAATTAATCGGGATAGTGCAACAACGGCTGACCTCAAAACCATATATCGTGTTTTAGGGAAGCTCAGACCTGAGCGTTTACTCCTGGCATGTTCTTTTTGTTAACTTCCGTACCTGTATGCCGCCTTGCTTGCAACGCAGTCAATTTCCCTATTATGGATATACTACGTTTTCAAGGCTAAACATCAACCACACGCTTTTAGGCTTTCTATAGTTCGTGCACTTGCCTGAAACGTCAAGGACATGACGGATCGAGCGGCATCCGAACATAGGCATCGTTGATGTATTTCCGAACACATTGTGGAGGAACATTTCCTGCTTCCTTGCCTTTTCCCCCCTGGTACACGGACGCTTACGGCAAATATTAATAATCATTACTACTTCACTGGCGCTTCAGTGAGTGTTCTAATACAGCAACAGCTGGGATTTTAATGATTTTGAAAGAATTAGGTAAGCTTTCACAGCTGTCTGTCCGCCACGTGCCATATACTGGCACTGTGCTCATAAACTTCGAGAGGAGTGCCAGGATAAAATTACTTCATATGACTGAAAAAAAAAGAAGGGGAATTTCATGCCTTCTTTTCTTTTCTTTGTTAGGCATAGTACCAACGAATCTACAGGGGATGTTTTTTTTCAATAATTAAGGTATAAATGTGAAAAAAAAGCAAGGTAAACGGCAAAATGACCTGCCGTTAGCAGGGACCAAGCCTGAAACCTTACTAACCTTAGTACACTGCATGACCTATAGAGTTAGTGACTTAGCCAGGCAGGAGGTTTCAGAGAATCTATAGTCTCCTCGGTCCCGCTATTTTACATTTCGTATGCGTGTATACGTGCGCAAAGATACAAACATACACGCACGAACACGCACTGTGGGAAGAGCATTATACGGGCGCTTTCCAAAAATGGATGTATGGATGAAAAAAAAAAAAACTTCATTAACTGTCCGGCAAGACAGTGACACATTACGGGTCAAGTTCGTAAGCAGCTTTCACCATGCACTATAAGGATAGTACTGGATGTATATGAGCAGTGTGTCATTATGCATATTATTCTCAGTGTAGGTACAAGTACAGGTCTTTGAGAGACGACGAGTCGAATGATCATTACAGTTCATTAGATATTAGAACTTATCTCCACCAAAGAAGCGCGTATACTTCGCGGCGGCACGACCATCGAGATCTTAGTTACGATATCTATTTCATATATTAGTTAATTGAAATGTAAGTACCTTGTCAAACCAAAATTCTAGAAAAAGATCATGGTCGATGAGCCAAAGTCTGCCAGTATACGCACGGCATACACACAGAAATGCACACTCAAGAGTTTGTATATGCGAGCACATGCAAATACAGCTAATGCTTTGTTCGAAGTTCGGCCAACTTGAAGGGCTGTAGAATTACAGTTTAAGCTACCTAAAAGTATACAGTAACTCTATAGAGGGCGTACGCACAGCGCGACGTTGTTTGGTCTTTCTTTGTGAAAAGTGTGCAAAGCGAGTTCACGTCC
Source organism: Rhipicephalus annulatus (assembly GCA_013436015.1). NCBI lineage: Eukaryota > Metazoa > Arthropoda > Arachnida > Ixodida > Ixodidae > Rhipicephalus > Rhipicephalus annulatus. The sequence continues at coordinate 21,397 of WOVY01002909.1, forward strand.
TGCGCATGCGCCAAACCACAGACCTGATTCTCTTGAAAGCGTTATTGGTGTACGTTGTTTTTTTTTTAGTGTGTGTGTGCGTGTGTCAGAAAAAAAGAACGTAGAAGAACCTTGCAATTACTGAATTTCTCAGAAAATTTGCCAGCAGAAAAAACCGTGAACACAATGACCTCACCCGAACACAACACAACACAACACACACACACACACACACACACAAAAGGGGGGGGGGGCAGTTAGAGAGTAAAGAACAAAGCCCCACTGCCGTTACGCTGGTTTATTTATCTTTTTTTTATTTCTTGGAAACTGTAGTTTTGCGGGTCTCTCTCGGAACAACTCATACCAGGAAAGAAACGTTAGGCTGGCGTTGTTCGCACGGCACACGCGCACGCGAAGCAGGATGCCTTGGGGAGGCGTTCCGAGTGACCCAGTAAACCTAAACCACAGCTGCGTTGTAGTGCTTTGTTACGGCTAACTATATCGCGGGCATTTCGGGCTCACTGACCTCCGGCGATCTCGAAGCCATCAAGCCGGTTCTTGCGACTCTTACGAAGCTCAGTCGCTTATCGTCCTTTCTTTTCTCGTACGTTTTGTTTTAGTTAAAACAATGAGTGAAATTCAGAGTCACAAAACATACGCGCATACGCGATTTAAACTTTTTCATGTAGCTATGTCTCATCGGCCCTTTCGGATGGATCGTTTCTCGTGAGTTGGCGTATACGTGGCCACCCAGTGATGATGATGATGATGATGATGTGTGGTTTAACGTCACGAAACCACCATACGATTATGAGAGACGCCGTAGTGGAGGGCTCCGGAAATTTTGACCACCTGGGGTTTTTTAACGTGCACTCAAATCTGAGTGCACGAGCCTACAACATTTCCGCCTCCACTCCATCGGAAATGCAGCCACTAGAGCCGAGATTCGATCCCGCGACTGACGGGTCAGCAGCCGAGTACCTTAGTCACTAGACCACCGCGGCGGGTCAGGCCACCCGGTGAGGCGCGGCTAACATTTATATATAGACAGGTGGGCGGGGATCATTGTTGGTTATGAAACGTTGCCGCGGTCATTTACTCGGCGCAAATGAGTACCTTTCTGCAAAACATATATAAATCATCAAAAAATCTTGCCGCAGCACTACATGGCAACATCATCAGTGACCTTGGCAAACTTCGCAGTTGCACGAAGACGTCTTGCTAAGGAATGGCATGCGAGAGCAGCCTGTATACAGTAAATGAATCTGTGTAACGATCTATCTGCCTTTTAAGTATAACTAACACGAGCCCTTTACTATACATTATATGTATCATTACCATAATAGTTTTCGCCCACTGATGTCATTTCTTCAAGAATAAAAAAAGAAGCAGGACATGACAGCACCAGCTATCGCCCAAGTACGGAATATATGTAACCTGCCGGGGTAGCTAAGCGCGTATGGTGACGCGCTGCTAAGCTCAATATCGCGGGGTCTATTTCTGGGCACAACTGCCGTATCTCGATGGTGGATTAAACGCAAGGAACACCCGTTCGCTTGGATTTAGGTGCGCATTTGATAACCCTAGGTGGTCGATATTAATCTAAACTCACCCACTGCGGCGTGCGCCAACCATATCGTGGTTTAGGCACGTATAAGACAACAGCAATGCTATGTGCAGCGATGACAGTTAATTAAACGCTACAGAACTGAAGACCATCCGGCGTGCCATTCTGATGCTTCATTTATTTTTTATGTTAAGCAATATGAACCCGGTGCAACAATTACGCACGTGAAACGAAATGTGTGCGTGTGTTTAAAAGTAGCGCATATTAACTCAGGGGCACCGTGGTCAGGAGGATCGAATGAACAAAAAAATCCTATGTAATGAATACCTCGCAGTGACTTCATTGCTATTTCTCCCAAAGAAAGATGCGTTTCAGAAAGCCGCTGCTCTAACCAGAAAGTTCAATCGCCTGACCTTGTAGACTGACCGAAAGTGCCCTGAACGCACATGTTTTAGGCCCGGCAAAGGTTAACGACACCAGTGCGGTTTTGATTACTGCCGCTTCACATACTCTCACTGGCAGCGCCTGTCGACGTGCGTGAAGGCTGCTATTTTATAGTAACTGTATTTCGTTTCATATATATATATATATATATATATATATATATATATATATATATATATATATATATCTATATATATATATATATATATCTCTATATATATATATATATCTATATATATATATATATATCTATGTGTGTGTGTGTGTGTGTGTGTGTGTGTGTGTGTGTGTGTGTGTGTGTGTGTGTGTGTGTGTGTGTGTGTGTGTGTGTGTGTGACGCTACGATGACTGGGAGACGTGGCCTGGCTCATACGCCATGTTTATTCCGTTCTGACTTCTTCCTCATCTGCTTCTACCAATGATCGCTTCATACATCACACGATTCCCCCTCCCCCGAAAGGAGGCATGGATTACGAACAAGGAAAAGTACACAACGAGAGGTTGAGAAGTCACAAATGTCAAAATGCACAATTGGTTTCATGGCCCCGTGGTGTTCCGTAAACTCGCAAAACTTCAGGAAAGAGTGCAGCAGTCCGGTTAACGCAGGAGTTCTGGTGGGCGAGGCTGATGGTTGCGTCCTGGATAACACAAAAATTCTTTGGACGTAGAGATAGGGGTAATCACAGCTGGCATTCTTGTAAATAACGAACGAGGTTGGAACGCTTTGCAGAATTGAATATTTCGTTGGCGTCGCATTTTTTGTCGTATGTCATACAAACGCCGTGCATGCAATTTGCGCGCCCGTTGATCGTGGCTGATTAGGCGCTGCTTGTGTTCCTGCAGAGCACAAGCGGTTGTTTTGTGGCTCTTGGGGAGTATACTATGGTGATGACGCAGATTTTCAGACCGAAGGCGCAATCTTGAACGCTGGTGCGGGAAAGTTCCTTGGCTTTTCTTTCTACGAAGATAGCTCAGATGCGGAATCAGTCTTTTCTTTAGTGTATGTTGATCACGACACTCTTCAGGCCGCAAGTATCCTCGCGATGTAGTTTTAATTGTTCGTTGCCGATGTTGGTGTGGGCGTTTTAGCTGTTGGGGTTCCTCTTGTTGCTTTTGTTGGCATTGCTGATGTTGCACTGTCTGACGAGGTGGATTTCCTTTGGAACCATGAGCCCGCTTTTCTTTGTAGGTTGACGTGACCAGCAAATAGTTGATACTTGTTAGGGTGTCGCGATTTGAGTCAGGCAATGGAGATAGTGCGCCAGAATTGGCAGAAAAATCTCCTGAGGCTGTTGCAACGCCATTCTCGATGGGCGTTCCTGGCACAGGGCAGAGCTTCGGAGTTGATCCTTCCGAGCCTCCTGTGTTGGTTGGGCTCTCGGGTTGCTGTGAACTTGACGGTGACGCGGCGAGAGGCTTGGTTTGGTCAGATTTTACTTGGGGCTGTTTCTCTATGTCCGCAACTTTGGAGGTTAGCTGTTCTGACGCATGAATGTGGACGGTTGGCCCTTGACTTGGCTGAGTATATTCGGAGTTCCGAAGCTCTATCCCGACCGTAGTGGGCGTGTGAGACGCGAGGTGGGCGTTGTGAGCGGCGAAAGAGCGAAGTGATGTAAAACCAGGATTTTCACTCTTCGAGTAGTCATGACGTTGTTCGGTATTTTCTTCATGCGTCAGCTGGTCTACCATGAGCAAGGCGTTCTTATAAGGCAAGTGGTGAGCCTTAGGAGCGCTTGAAGAACCGCGTGATGAAATCCCAGGTGGTGGACCACGTATGCCAGACGAAGAGTGAACGGCATCAGGTGGTTGGGCAACGTCTCGGGTCATATGCTGAAGCGATGACTTCGCAAATTCCGACTTTCGTGCAGAAGGGAGGCGCGCTCGATGGCTGTGTTTTTCCCAAAATACGCGTTGTTGTCTGCCACTGAACTCGTGTGCCACTTCGTCTTTTGTCAGAGGTCGAATCTTGTTGTGCGTTCAAATGGTTAATGACTGCCTGTAAAATGGACGACTGAGTGCAGTTGTCTGTGAATGGTGGGTTACAAGCAAGTCTTCTTCGTAGTCGTCATCGTATTTTTTAAACCAAACGATCATTTCTTGTTTTATCTTTTGCCAAGACTCATCGTTGTCGAATATGTGGGTGAGATAAAATTTAAATGCCTCACCGGTGACGTAGTCGCTGAAGTTCGTAACCATTTCCCGTTCCGACCAAGATGCAGCGGTAGCGTGGAACTCGAACAGGTCGAACCAGTCCTGTACAGGTCCATCGTCCGCTGCTCCAGTGTACTTGGGGATGGGAAGGTCGGTCGATGATTCTGTCATGGTGCTGGTCTCTGTGTGTAGCTAGGAGATGATTCCGTAGTCGATGTATGGTCAGGGCGTCTTGTGTAGAACTGCGTCGATGATGAGACACTGATGAAGTGGCTGGGAGGTCTTCATCCCGCCGACTTGTGTGACGCTACGATGACTGGGAGACGTGGCCTGGCTCATACGCCATGTTTATTCCGTTCTGACTTCTTCCTCATCTGCTTCTACCAATGATCGCTTCATACATCACATGTATATATATATATATATATATATATATATATATATATATATATATATATATATATATATATATATATATATATATGTGTGTGTGTGTGTGTGTGTGTGTGTGTGTGTGGGGGTTCATCGAGAGCTTTTTCTCCGGTGGCCATGAAATGAAATACTGGAGCACTGGAGCATGTTGAGCAGCGCAACGACAGTTAGAGAGAAAGAGTATGCTATAAAGCGGAACGAATAAAAACACAATTCGCATTTCAGAAATAAAGCATTTGTGCTTTGAACTAATCTAGTTAGGCAGCAGTGTTTTCCTACCCCATACGCCCACGTAGGAAATCAGGGACGAAGCCAGAAATTTTTTTTCGAGGATGGGGGGTGTCGTGGTTTATCTTTCAATATGTATGCAATATATATATATATATATATATATATATATATATATATATATATATATATATATATATATATATATATATATACCTGAAAATTCTCAGAAATCAGATAATGCGATAATTGCTCCCTGCCCTCACAACTGCTTTTCTGTAACGTCAGGAATTTACAGATGTTTAAAGACATCATTTGGGACAGTGACTATTAAACTTACATTAGTAAACTATTTATTTAATGGTGATATATAAAATGTTGGAGTTGATGTTTTTCGTGCGATGAACGCATCTTAGCTTTCAGCATTAGAAAGAAGGCACGCGGTGTTTACACCCCTTGCACGCATGCGCAAGGGGGGGGGGGGTGCCTAAACGCCACGGGGAGGGACGCCATGAGGAGTGAGGGAGCCTGAGCGTTGACTAGCAGACACTGCCTTGTCGGCGTTGCGAGGAGAAAAAGGAGGTGAGCGTAGGAGAGTAGGGGGAGAGCCGCACGCGCAATGTGGGTGTAAACGCCGCGGGGAGGGTTGCTTAGAGGTGAGAAATGGGAGAGAGCATTGGAAGAGAGAGAGAGCTGGAGGGGACGCGCATGCGCAGTAAGGGTGGTCACGCCGCACACTGGATTGAGCTCGACCATAAGACTCTTCGCATCTAAAATCAAAAAGCAAGACGCACGAAACTAGCGCACAAGTATGCACGGGACAAGTGCGAACAACTCTCATAGTTTTCACTTCGTCGTGCGTCAGCAGCGCTCTCCATTCGTAAACGCGGCCGTGGCAGCGAGCGAAGTGACGTTCGTCTTCTCCCGAATTACGAGCCTGACGAGCGCGCGCGCAGGAGACACCACGCTCCGTGGAGTCGCGAGGCCGTCACGCCATCTCGCAAGTGATAAAGCACACTAAAGTTTCGGAATTCTTGAGGACCGCCAAACTGTGTATGGTGTAAATAAATGGCTCCTCGACAACGTACGCTTCGTGGCATAGTGGTTAGCGATGGATTGAAATACGAGCGAATCCGTGGACAGAGACAGAAAAGACACGGCCAGGCACTTCCTGCCCCTGTCTACGCATCGCGCCCGTATTTCAACCGATCATGAATCACCAACTCGCCCAATCAAACGCTTTGGCATAGTGATTAGCGCCGCGTGCTGCGAATCGAGAGGTTGCTGGTTCGACGACGCGCGTCTCGTTTTTAGATGCGAAGCAGCTTATAAGGGTCGAACTCAATCCGGTGTGCGGCGTGACCACTCTTGCCGCGCATGCGAATCCGCTCCCCCTCTCTCTGCTCGCAAAGCCAATGCAGGGAGCGTCTGCTAACCTACGCTCGCTGCTCTAGGCATTCTTCTCCGCGGTGTTTACAGCCCTTTTGCGCATGCGCACCCTCTCCTCCTCGCTCTCCTCGCCTACACTCCCCATTTCTCACCTCGCAACGCCGACGTGGGCAGCGTCCGTTTGCGAGTTTCTTGATTGAAAAAAAAAACGACTGCTTACGCTGCACAACCGTTCAATGCCCCCCTCCTCCCATGGTCTTGACCTCCAACTAAAGTGCCAGTGGGAGATTTCCCCTATACCTTGTCAAACGATAAATATTCGCAGCGTGCGCGTTAACTATAAGCGGACTGAGGGCGTGTCCAGTCGAAGTCTTTTGTCTCTCATTGCCTATTAGCACTGATTGGCATGTTTCAGTAGGAAACACCGGTCCATCACTGCGTGCTTTGCGCCTACCCAGGTTTCTCTCCTGCGCGACGCCGCGATGGGCGTCAGCGCCAACGTCGCTGCCAGTGTAAGCATTAGCGCCCGTTGCTTCACATCTACACATTGTTCCATTTTCGGGGAGATGGTGTAATTGTTTTTCTTTGAAATCTGTTAGTATTTATTTTACAACATCATATCCATGACGGAAATGCGTCAGTGAAACCGTGGTGAACCCCGGCACAAAACACTTTCGTGTTAAAAAACAATGTGGAGTAATGAAATTCAAAGAAATTCGACGGTCAAACCGAAGCACTGATGAGCGCATCGAGCGTGCGACCAGAATGATTTGGTTGGTATGTGAGGTTTAACGTCCCACAACCACCACGATCATAAGAAACACCGTGGTGGAGGGCTACGGAAATTTCGACCACCTGGGGTTCTTTAACGTGTACCCTAATCTGAGCACACGGGCCTACAGCACTTTCGCCACGACCAGAATGACGTCACTATTTAAGACACCAGTTAGAGAGGTTAAGTTCCTCGGTGTTCGTTAACGTACGAGCACCATGCGTGCTATAATTGCAAGCGCAACCCGCACAACCGCACAATGAGGTCGGTTTATGGTCGATATAACGACGCTCATTCACTCTGGACGTCTCAGAAGAGAATATCAAGATGCAAATAAAGGAGGAGGGGAGGATAATTTGCGCGTCATCAAAGTCCGGGTAGTCGAATTTCTTAATAGACTTCCTGGCAGTGAGGTTAATGGCCACATATATAGAGAAAAGATAACACTTCTTACGAAGTAAAAATAATGTTCAGTGAACCCTCAGCTTGTGACCCCATTCATAAATGTTGTCGTCGCGGCCCCGGTTATGTGACTCATATACTCGTGCAACAGTGGCTCTTTATCAATGAATCAAATTCATAACGTGACCAGAGTCTGCTTATAGACTACGATGTGATCGCGGCATTGATTCATTGGCTTGATCGTTTTATCCGAGTGTATTCCTCTAGTATCAAATGTTGACTGAGTGGCCCAGTTGCCTTCCGCGGGGTAAAAGATTTCCTATCATGAAACGGAGCTCTGCAACCGAGTCTCAAAGCTATGCCATGCCACTGTGCCACGCAAAAAGGAATTAACATCACGTGTAATGTAGTAGCTTGACGATATTTCAATGTAGGTAATTAAGTTTGTGCGCGTTGTTTCGGAAATCCATGGACAGACGATGGCAGCCCGAGTGATCACCTTGGCCAGTGATGGCTATTCCCGCTTTGCGCATTATGCCGAGGGGTTTTAAATTGAAACATGCAGAGGTGCACTCTTAAGATTGCTTAATTAAGAGTAACATATAAAATATTTACGCTTAAAACAACAGAAAATAAATGCAAGACTGCATTTTCTTCTGTCTACGTATTCCGACGAATAAGCAAGGCAACATAAAAACTTCTTGGCTTAAAAAAAGAAAAAAAAGCTCACAGTGTCCTTTATGAGAAACTTCAAACTCAAAAGTATTTTTTTTTTCCTACTCAGTTGATGTATTGATACTCCTCCCACCCACACCCCTCCGACAGCTTTCCGCCCATAGCACAGTTTTGTAGGCCTATCGGAGACGTAGCAATCTTTCTGCACTTCACTTATACTTATGCACTGCCTCCGTGATCAGCCCATTTCTGACCGACCAACAATGTCACGTGATGACAGCATTATGTGACGTCAACATGACGTCTCGTGACGAAATAGTCACGTGATGATGCTTTTTTTTTTGCATCACTCGGGTTGATGCCACCGAAGCTGACGTCGACGGGCAGTTTTAGTGTTTGGTGTGGCATCCAGTGCTTTCGCCTTAAAGCGACACTAAGGTCGAATAACGATTTATGTCAGAGTGAAAGCTCAATGTATGACAACGACTAAAACGACAATATTATCAATAGCAGTGCCCTACTTATACCGAGAAATTAATATATATGCACAAGAACACTAAGAGGTTTCTAGACCGCTATTTCAGCAATCAACATCAACTTAATATTTGCATTTAGTGTACTTTTAATTAATAAGAGCTCCTTGGAGACTTCAGAGTTCGAAAAATGTATTAACACGCAATGTCATGGCACGAGTTCTTGTTAAAATGTACATTCTTAGAACGTGCATTCAGCACCATGGACGAAGACGACGAAGCGAAAGAGAGTGAGAGCTCACCTTGCAGCCTTCACAGGAGGTGACACCGTAGTGGTAACCGGACGCCTTATCTCCGCACACCTTGCATGCCACGAACGACTTGGCTGGGCTGCTGCTATTGGAGTCGGCTGCCGCGAAGCTTTGTTCTGCGCAGAATAAAGAGAACGACAATCGATCAATCAATATGTCAATCAATGAATTAATCAGCCAATCAATCAATCATATGCAGTTCACTAAAAGGGAAGAGTTAGTTGGAGAATCATTTCAAGTATCACTACGCAGCTAAAGTTGAATGTATACGCGATAACGGCGTTGCTTGTGCACGAGATCATTAGACTGTACTCTTCAGTCATTGAAACACGTTTCAGCATCTTTAAGAAGCAGGCATTATACTCCTCACGGGCGTTAATATACTCATGGCATTATCGGGAGTCGACAGCACCATGGTGGTACTAACAATAATTATAAGATGAACATAATAGACTAAATTAAAAAACGTCAAATGCCTAAAATATACCACACAATAGACACAATGTCAACTACGCTAGGCTTTTCTACAAACATGAAATACTGCGAACCGTTTTTCAAGAGCAGAAAACATCTGAAAAAGGTGCTGGAAGTAATAGATGGACATCTATATTATTTGCAATACTGGTTCAATAACTACAGCTTTATCGGAGGAGACGGGGGGGGGGGGGGGGGCAGCACCCCAGGGTTGTTTGAGACCACGAGGAAATTTTATGTACGGTGGTCCTAAGGATGAACACGCAGATTAAGCATCCGTGGGCTAGATTAATCTGAATTGATGTTTCCCGGAAGGCGTTTCTGCTGGAGGTGCGATTTTGTTTTTGCCTGCCAGCCTTGTGTTATAGGTGTTCTAAAAAGAAAACAAAAAATATGGCAGTGGAATGCCGATGAGCAGTTGTATGTATGGATCTATAAATGAGGGACACGACAAGGCAACGCCAAGTTTAGTCTAACTTTATGCTTTACTTTACCGAAAGACTTAGTTTAGGTTCACATTAGAAAAATTCTTTGTTATTGGGGTGAAAACGATAAAGCAAAGCTTCGGTTCTTTAATTGCAGTATAGGCGCGTATGTCGGCATGGCGTCATAATCTTCCCCACTTGTGAGGAACTGCTTTATTCAGCCAGGCTTGTGCTAAATCGCAACGATGATGATCTGTACAGATGATGAAGATGTACAAGTTATGATCACATGTAAAGAGAATGAAGACTCATTCACTTGTCACGCTCACAATATGTTTTTACGTGCACAGGCCGCTGTTGACCACAAAAAAAGAAAGAAAACGTTTAAAAACCAAGTAGTTCGAAGTGAGTCCCTATGGAAAAAGGTCACATTTGATACTTACATGTTTATTATAGAGAAGGTCTGACAGGACAGTTTACGGGAATAAATGGATGACCCTATTTCAAGCCTGTCTTATTAAGTGACGTCTCTTCTACAGTTAATAGAATAAAATCGTTTGAAAAATTTGCGACGCTTTACAGCGCTTGATGACATGCTTGAAGAGTATATAAAATTCCATACCTGCTGTTTTCGTCTGATAGGCCCTGCCACCACGCTAATTCCTGCAGCCCTCAAGGCTCGTTTGTTACGTTTGTTTTCATCTTCGAAACTTTCTGCTCTGACAACAGCTGCGGTGATATTACTAGTTAGCGAGTACAAACTAATTCAAATAAATTACGAAGCTTCCTGTGAGTGTATACGCGCGTGCGCACGTGTGTTTCTGAAAGATATAGATGGATGAAAAGAGAGGAATATTATCTGAAACCCAGTGTCCGGTAAATCGTAACTATGAACGCTCGCTGTCAATTTCGCACGACCAAGACGGTCAACTGCATGCGATTCAGCTTGGAATGACAGACCCACCTTGTATACACGACAGACCAGATGTGCATACTTCTTTCTGCGCACAGCGCGGCCCAGCCTGTTTTATTTATGGGCAAACGTTCGAAACTGGCGTGTATTATACAGAGCCACACACGTCCGGCCGACAGCAACACCGTGTTTCGGCAGCTAGATCTCTTTCTTCGAGACTTTAGTATGAAATATCGCGCGCCCCAGGCAAAGTCCGTTTCGCGGCGCGGACTTGAAGCGCTCACATTTGCAGCCCGGCGCCATCGGAGACACATAACGCTGTCGGCAAACACCGGGTGTAGACCCGGCGTGATTTGCGCGTCCGCAAATCGAGTCGTAAATATGCGATCAGTTACTGGCGCAGCTGTGGCCCTATCCCGTCAGCCGGGGCGGCAGGGCAGGGCAGGAGGGGGGAACGTCTCTCTCCTTGTCCCGTCGAAGACGCTTAGATTAGGTGCTCGTCGTAAATTCCAACACTCTTGTGTGTGCCTGTGTGTCTGCGAAGAGGAGGCGGATGCCACTCCCGTCTCGTCTGGTTCCTCAGTGTAGAGCGGCCGTCTTTGATTCGGCGGCCATCCTAGACGATCGCACAATGGAAGGCCCACAGGGAGGTCTATCTCGAAAGAAGAGGGAGGCGGTTGGGGAGGAGAGTGGCGCCCAGGGCTCATCGCCGCGTCAAAATGGGACCCGATAGAGAGGTGACAGCCCACCGGCGGACCGTTTCGGCCGCGCCCGTAGTTTATGGAACGATCTCTTTCCCCACCCTCGAGGCTCGGACTCACCCCGCTGTCCGAAAGACGTGCTCGGTCCGTGAATCGCGGGCTTATGACAGGAAATAAACGTTCGGCGGCCGTCTCTCGAAGGAAGCATCGGCTGGCTGCGTGCGTGGTTTCCGAGGCCCTCTGAGGGGCTACTCGTTTATGGACGTGTGAACCAGCTGAAAATGGCCCGCTGTGGCAGGTCGTCAAAAAATAGTGACCGTTCTCTCGAGAGTGCTCGTGTAGTGAAGCGACCACTGACCGATGCCCGGCTCACTGGTTGTAACCGCCTGGAAGCCAGCGCCGCGTAATACTGTTTTGTTAGACGCTTTATTTTTTTCTCGCGGTGAGCATACTTGCAAAAGCGAATGGTCCAGTTTACGACTGCAGGACGTCCGGTACATCTTACGCGTACTTCACGTGCAATTGCGTCTGACATTGAAGGGAGAAAAAAAATGCGAGGAGAAAACGTGGACAGCGGAGTATCTGGCGTTAGACGGGAAAATGCGTTTACTTTCGAACACGTGAAAAGATCAGCGCAAGTACCGCCATCGTTACCGCTCGTACACTACGGTTTAGGTTCGGCCCAAAGAAAAAAGAAACGCGCCTACACAAACGAAAATCTGCATAGACGTTTTATAAGACACGCAAGGACGCGAACATGCCGTAGAAAGCAGTCGCAATTGCGACTTCGTGCTCAAAGGAACTCAACATTTCCTCTCCGTCTTCAGAGATTGGCAGAGGAGTTACAGGAAGCAAGACGTGCGATCCCATTCACCACTTCCGGCCTTTTGCTTTCCACCTAGGCCCGACAAGATTTCGCAAGGTCCCTTACACACGCGAAAATATACGCGAGTCCAGGCAGAGATGTTTCCGAACATGCGGACCATGCCGAGTTCAAGGACGGCGAGCAGAGGAGCTACGATGTGACACAGATGACGCTCGTGTGCTCTGCTCCATTTTATCGTGAGAACGGGCGCATAAACGATTTTTAGCGCTGTTGGCTGCGTGGTCCAGCCGCCTCTCGTTTCTATAGCATAGAAGCCCAAGGTCTGAGCCTAATCCTTAATTGCGTATAGCCGTGGCCCGAGCTCTTCAAGCACGTCAAGTCAGTGGACGAGTGACCTTGCTGATATTTATTGTCCAGACCAGAGGAGCTGTCCACGTCTTCCTGATGTCAGTGAACTCTGGCTGCAGTGCACATATTGGGCACCTGCGACACTTTCTTCGATGTGCTCGAACTTCACGTGCTCCGTGCCTCTCCTCGCACGATGGTGATAAAGTGATTGTTTCCTAATTTCGTTTACGAAGGCAACTATAACGTGCACGATTAGGTGTAAACAACTTATACTTCGACTAACAGCGGCAATAACACAAAAACAATTTCTTCGCATCATAGCGGTGACACGAAAAAACGTCTAAAAGTATTGTTTTGCAACATTGTGTGCTTATTCATTATGGATCCGCAGTTCCGAGTTCACAAAACAAGTTAAGCTATGTTAATACGCAAAATAATAGTACGCACGTGACCGCAGTGTTCCTTGCATAACTTTTTGCTTTAACTACAATTACACCATCTCTGAGAACTATCATACTCGACGTAGTTGACATCGAGAGAAAAAAAAAACTGGACATGTCCAGTTACAAGATGGAGGGGTAACCAATGGGTGGCCCAGTTAGAGCGGTGGAATGGATACCAAATATACAAAGCGTTATTTATGTTGAGTGGAGCGAAGGTAAAAGAAAAGAAATCAAGCGTAAAATAGGAGGAGGTCGTGCAGTGTCCGTTGGTTATCACTGGTAAAGGTCTTAGTGATGCAGTAGACATTAGGTAGGCTGTGGTTTACGATGGTGCTGGTGAAGAAGATGATGATCATGACACCCGTTTCAAAGTGTAGATAGATCTATCTCGTTCTGCTCGCCAATAACTCAAAGAAATACAATAAAATAACGTTGTAGGCGGGTCAAGTCTATCAGTTTGGACCTGTAATAGCGCCATCTGAACGCTTCTTTCTGCATCTAGAATATACGACGTATTTTTTTTAGTTTTTATGAGTATAAGTCAGCAATAAAAGTGGTAATGCGCGCTGAATGAATGGTTTCTAGCACTGGCAATCATTTTCGCAGTGCAAAATACGAACACACATGCGCAAGAGAAGACACGGATAAATATAGCGCTCATCTTGTCTTCGTGTCTTTTGTGTGAGCCCTTAAATTTCGTGTTTCAAAAGATTGATGTCAGCCATCCCACTCAGACACAATTGCAGGCGCACTAACATATCCTAATACTGGTTAGTGAGTATTTTCTACGGCAAACTCAAGATCAAGATATTCGGCGTTGTCGCTTAAAGCATACGCGCAATGAGCGAATGAGAAACGCTGCACATAAATAGCGAACGAAGCAGCTCTCCCGCCCGCGTTCCACCTGCGGGGCGTTGCGATCGGCCCCGCATTCCTGAGGCGTTGCTCACGCTACCACGGTGACCGGCATTTCTCTTCGTGTTAGCGTGTTGTTGCATGGATCTGGGCAACGGGAGACATCCCCGGTGGCTCTATAATTACTCAAAACTGCGCAGCCTTTTTCTCTATGCAACTGACGATGGAGGTTGAAGATTCGAACGAATGCTCAGAACTAACTTCCGGATGCTCAGAGCTAACTTCCGAATGAGGTTAGCATGACAGAGACAGATAGACACAGCTGTGAAAGCATGGCAGAGAAACGAAGAAGAGGGAAAGTAGACAAGAATGGTTATCGGAGAAGCGTAATAGAATATAAGTGACCTGTAGCGAAATGCATTACGGCGTACACGCTCGAAATATTGTACAATTCACATCTGAGTTCGATACCATGTGTAGCAAAAAAAATACATTATGGTATATGAAGTAAGTATATATAATCGACTGTAGCCCCACAACAATTTAATATAAGCGCGATTCTTCTCTACTGAGACAGCATTTACGCGACCACTCACAAAAATCGAGCGCTTATAGCGAAGGCTACATGCTGACGACAACAACCGAAAGAGAAAAAAAAAGTGGGTGCGTGGCAGATTATAAGACGACTTTGATGAGAATCAGAATTGTCTGAGCTGGCTGATGACGTTGTACCAGCGGAACAAGAGGCAGGCAGGTATAGACTGGAAACACGTACGTGACTCCTGTATCTACTGATTGACAATCCTGCATTTTTTTTGTAACTCGCATCTGTCCCATCCCGCCGGCGTGCGTGAAGATAGCGGGTATTACATCGACGTTCAAAATATTACGGTTTAATAACGCCCCAAACCAGCGCACTAAAGATCAGCCTTTCCTCACTCCGCCATCAGCCTGCCTGTAGCGCTGTGGCAACATCGACGTAGGTCCAGTGATAAGGACAAATCAGCGTTGTAGCGTTAAAATAAATACCTCTGCGGTGTCGAACCAGTGTTACACCATAATATTTCAATAGGTAGAGAGTTTTCGTATTTTGTAGATAATCTCGACCAAATAAGAAAATGTCTTCACCGCATAACGTAAAGGTAACGCAGTAAAGCATACTGTGTTGTGGTAAAACGTATTTCTAGGTTACGTCCCCGAGCGTGGCTTCCTATGCAGGCAAAGGTAAATTTTGTGCTGAGACGTCTCTTCAATTGTCGCCTACTATTTTACGTGCCACCATGCCCCAGCATTTATGCCGCTCTCCTACTGTGTGCGAAGATCAGTTTCAGTTTTTTGTTACATTTCAGCTTATAAGGGTAACAGGGTGAGTGAAAAAACGATGCAAAAATACAGGCGTACCACGCTTTAAGTGCAGCATAATGTTTCTTCTTAATTTCTTTAAGACGTCGTATGTAGCTTAAGGACATCAAAACAATCACTTTCATTTAAGAAGTGCGCGTATATCTAGCAATAATCTCGGGGCCAGCTTTGTAGTACTTCCGCTGTTATTGGCAGTGAGCGATGTAGTTTTTGGTTGAACACAAGTAAGCGAACGGTACTTGCAAGTTACGTGCAAGTAGTACACAGTGAGTACGGAATGTGCTTGCAGGTAGTTGGACTAAAGATGGCTGCGCCAGCGTTCGTAACCAAGCAAAGCGCAAAAAAAAAAACCACTGATGTGGACCTTTAGAATACTGGTTGTTCCCAATCCTTCCATCTTCCACTTACTACTACTACTACTACTACTACTACTACTACTACTACTACTACTACTACTACTACTACTACTACTACTACTTTATTCAGCATAAGTACACTGCTGATACTATCTCACTCGCTCCCTCTGCTACTACTACTCCTACCACTACTGTTACTACTATATTTAGCATAAGTCCACTGCTGATACTTCCTCTTTCTCTCCCTCTACTACTACTACTACTCCCACCACTCTTGCTACTACTACATTTAGCATAAGTCCACTGCTGATACTCCTCGCCCTCTCCCTCTGCTACTAATACTGCCACCACTACTGATAATACTATATTTAGCTTAAGTCCACTGCTGATACTCCCTCTCTCCCTTCCTCTGCTTCTACTACTGCCAACCACTACTGCTACTACTATATTTAGCATAAGTCCACTGCTACTGCACTGCTTCTACATTTAGCAGGCATTCTGTGCTGATACTACTGATAACGTTACTGCTACTACTGCTGTATTACTGATACAACTGTTAGTACTGTTTCACCCAAGTAATCATAAACAAACCGAATCACAAGACGAGGAAGATCATAAGAACACTTGGGAGTAGCAAACATTAACACCAGAAGCTTTTTTTTTTCCGTCGCGCTCGTGAAGGCTGTGGACAAGGAATGTGCAGCCGTTATTCTTCAAAGCATCAGCTGGCACAAAGCACACAAGCAAAGGAACCGCCGAATTCTTCGAAGGGCACTCATATTTCGTGCACGTCCCGTCGACGTGCTCGAACAAAAAAGACGAACCGACCGGGAAGGTCCCGTTCTCCTCCGCCGGACACGAAGTGATGCGAGCGGAGGGCGAGAGAGCCCACAGTCAACCTCGGGGTATGCTTGCTTGCCCATGCTATGCAGTCGTGCCGTGCGAAGAGCGACTGCGTGCCGTGGTGAACCCACGAAGTGTTCGGAGGCGCAAGTGTGCTCCTCAGAAGGGTCAGCTTCAGAAGACTAAGAAAGAACGTTTGTTTTGAAGGATGCGGTTTATATGTAGATGAAAGAGGGGACTACATACAGCATAGCTTTGCCAGGTAGAGAGAGAGAGAGAGATGAAAAAAAAAAGGCCGGGAGGTTAACCAGATATTAGCATCGGGTTTGCTACCCAGTACTAGGTAGAAGTAACAGTGGCAACAAAAGGGGTGTAGAGAGAGAGAAAAAAATCACGCCATCTCCCGCTAAAGGGAGTATGTGTAGATGAAAATATATGAGAAGAGATTCTTGATTTGAAAAGGGGTGAAGAGTGTGGTTAAGTGACGCAGCAATTGTCTCTCAGGCGAGGACCCCACAACCGCGACACTTGGGGGAGAATGGGGAAAAAAGTAGGGGAAGAATTATATGGGGAGTGAGACACATGGATGGGGGCGTAAACGCCGCGGGGAGGAATGCCTCGAGGAGGAAGATGGGGGAGCGAACGTAGGTTAGCAGACGCTCCTTCCGTCGGTGCAGCGAGACGACGGAGAGAGGGGGGAGCGTAGGAGAGGAGAGAGAGAGGAGTGGACGCGCAAACGTTGTAAGGGTGGTCACTCCGCACCCCGGATGGAGCTCGACCCAAAGCTACTTCGCATCTAAAAACGTATTTGCACGCAGGAGAAAACAAACACACACACACACTGGAAGGTTATAGCCAGATTTTCTTTGTGGTAGAGGGAGGGATGCTCCACCATACCTTATATGAGATATTGAGTGCGTTTGTACGCGTGCTGTATATATATACATATGCGAAATTGAAAATTTGGGGCAGGGGGGGGGGGGGGGCTCAAATTTCAACCTCACCTTCTCGTGTTCTCGTGTATGGGGGGGGGGATATGAACCTCTCCCAACTGTTCCCAAATAATTCAGTGCCATAGAGCCACCAATGTTGATTTTTCTTTGATAAGACTGATTTACTATTCTTTTCAAGCGTTGTTAGTGTGGTACTACATTAGTGTTCCGAGAGAAACGTTTGCTGGATGCGAAGTTAACTGCGACACGACTGCTCGAACTATATACGTCGACATCTTGGTGGGGACTGAGACAAGGATAGTGTGAAGCAGGAACTGTTCTGCATCGTACAAGCGTTTGTCAGAATGTCAATAAAGAATAAAAAGTAATTGACCGGAAAAGTCTAATAGATCCAACAAGCGTAGTAGTAGTCAGCAAGGAGGAGCGGGAAGGAATTGAAGAGGGTGTGTTCAACGTTCCTGAATCTTTTTCTGTCGGTATACATGTATTATGTACAGCTTGTATGTATATGTATGCCTACAAACGCATACACATGTCGTGTGGAGGTTTCGGAGTCACACATATAGCCCTCCAAATAAAATCCTGGATATGCCCTTCCCCACCTCGCCGCAACCGGTAGTCGGACCCGCATCATTTTCCGTGATTTGAGGACCAATGCGTCATAGCCCTTGAGTCACCACGACTTGCTTACATCGGCATTTTAAATTAAAGCAGTTGGTGCAGCAAACTCGTTGCACAAGAAGCGGTGAGGCAACATTCAAATAAAAAACAATCATCTTATGTATATTGAGTGGAGTCTGCGGGCTGTCCCCGATACAAACTTGAGAGAAGTTTGGGCGCTTGTGGCTTTTTGACATAGCGTAAAATGTCAATCAAGGCTTGCCTAAACAATGTCAGGGATCTCAACAGGAGCGTAGTCAGAAATGTTTTCTTCTGGTGAAAGGGGAGGGGGGAAGAATCAACAACTGGTATGCATGTTCGTGCGTGAGTTTTTACGTGTCCGTGTGCATGTATATACAAGTGCAAAATTGAAAGATTCTGAGGAGGGCCAAGTCTGAGATCCCGACCCCCCCCCCCCCCTTACCTCTAAGGAATCTCAGAGAACAAGCAGGAGCATCTCACTCACTCACTACGGACTAATAGACTAGTTTACATTCTTCTGCGGAAGCCACCTGCAGCGCTAAAGGTTTTTCGCTCAGTGGCGGCGTAATATTTGCCCAGCAACGCGAGCTTCTCGTGCGACCAGGCACCCAAGGCCGAGGAGGCGAGGGAAAACGTTTTGCCAGTTACACTGGCGCACTGAAACGCGGAACAGAGCAGAGGGGCAGATGGCTGCTGCTCAGGCTGCCGATACCCTGCACCTCGGCGGCGAGGAGACCCGCACGAGAGAGAGTGCGTTCACCCAGGAAGCGCGGTCGTTCACCTTCGGCGTTGGCCCTGAACTTGCCCCAGATTCGCTCGCTCCGAGAAAGCGCGCGCTCATCTCCCCCCTCTTCTTCCCTCGGGCGAAGCTTCCGAGGCAGCTCGCGAGATCTCCGCGTGTCTCCACCCGTCAGGGAGGAAACCCGCCCAATGCTCTGCAACTTCTAGCGAGGGAGGGGGGAAACGGCGGTGGTGGTGGTTAGAAGAAGAAGGCGCGGAGCCGAAGCTGCCTGCCGTCGCCGGCAGAATTACCCTCACCCGCGATTTCCTCATCTCCGAGTCTGCCTCTCTATGTCCTCTTCCCCTCCCGGCGGGCGCGCCCGGGGCCATCGCAATGACGTTTCGGCGAGGCGAATTGTAGGTAGGCAGCTCTGGCAGGCTCTCTTGCTTTGCTGTTCTCCGCACAGCAGGCAGGCGTAACAGCTTACGGCAGAAAGAACACTGGCCTTGCGAGCCGCATTTGACGGTCGGAGCTAGCCCCGACATAAAAATAAAAAAGAAATTGGGAAAGATAAATCTAAACACGAGGAGGGGTCGAATCCCGAGGTTTTTATAGTACACGCGATGCATGCACAGCACATTGGCACAACGGTGCCGCGACGGCGCCCATCCCCCTCCCCATGTTTCTATCGCCAACGGTATTACTGGTTTCTTTGTTTTTTCTTGCTACGTACCACTTGTTATTTCCTTCGACGTTCTCCTACCGGTCTGTCGGCATCGTTCGCCTCCTCTCCTTCGAGACGGCACGATGCACTTATTTCGCCAGCCTCGGCTGCGAGCGACCGTTAACTGCTGTGACGTGCTCGAGGCTTCCCCGCGGGGCGGTCGGAGAAAACGCCGCCAGGCGCATATATACATTCTATACGAGCACGCTATACAGATCCGACAGCACTGGTCAGTTCCGTGGTAGCGACTATGGCGGGGTGGATCTATAGGCAACAAGTGCCCGCCATGAACATCCCGACTTAGCCAGCGTTCTCTATAGCCCCGTCGCTTCCCCCCTAGCGGGAGTGGTAAACGACGAGACGAGTACTGGTTTAGCGGGGGGAAACGGTACTGCAGACAGAGCCAGGCGTCTGCAATTAGGTACTGCATCAGTCGAAGGCGATGGAAATTACGGACGACTGATGCTTTGAACAACGCAAGTCACGACTTCGAATCGCGACCCTGAGGAGCGGGCATCATAAAATGTCACAGATTTGCGAGGAACAATGCATGGACGGAGCAGCCGTATTGTGATGGAGGAAACGTCGTGGGTAGAATATGCGCTAAAGATGTGTGGTGCACTGCTTTGGCGAGTGCAGCTAACCAGTAAAACTCACTGGCACTCGGTATCTGACAACAAGGATGAATATCTGCGCGGGTGTAGGTTGCTGCCTCGCGTTCACACACTCGAGCGCATCCACAACGAATTGACCTGTACACCGAATAAATATTCCTTACGTTCCGCGTATACTGCGAGTGCTAAGATGCGTGATCTTGACAACGAATAAGTTTGAAGGTTCCGAACGCTGTGTTATGAATGCCGTTCGAGATTATTGTCCTACGCGTACTTATAAGAATAACTTAACACGGTGAGGTTTTGCAGACACAAACTGCCGGGAAATTGAACGCTTTCTTATATCCAACGACAAGTAAACGTTTTCGGTTGACAGGTGACGACAAAAGGTCAGTCTGTTAAAAAGAAAAAGATGCCCCAGCAATGTGTCAATCCACTGTCACACTTCGTAAGAGCCTATCGTAATGTATGCTCCGCAACATTGTAACTTCGTTTCGACCTTGTGCTAACCTCGAAATTACCTATGTGACATTCAACCTGCGACATCTGACATTTCAGTACATGTGAGTCACACACTCGCACCACCACGATACGAATTAGAGGGTGGGTGTTGTAAAGCATTTGACAATTTACGCACCACCATTTAGAAAGAGGGCGTTGTCCCCCGCCAATATAAATAAGAAGTGGTCTTAAACAAGCCGCAATCGAGATCACATCCTTGAGGATCCAACAAAAAACGCGGACCACATTGTTCGCCACAAAAGAGTGCACGAAATCAGATGCTGCGCACAACAAGTCCTTGTTCTGTCTGGCCTTGCTACCACGAACACACGAGGATGGCGAGCAAAGTGCGGCTTTGCCGTTGTACGTGCGTGTATTGCCGTAAAGGGCTGGTCCTCGTGGAAACCGGAAACGTTTAGGCATCGCGTAATTGAGGCGCTCCTCCATTCGCGCCGCGCGGGTTTTTATGCGGGCACCGAATTACGTAATGTGGACGGATGGGGCGACGCCCGAAACGAACGATTAAGCGCCGCCTCACTGTGTGTGTGCGCGCGCGCACGTCGGGAACACTTCGCTCGACGACACCTTAATTCAGCACGACCATGTGTAACATGTCCGGGTTGTGCTTTTCTTTGAATGCAGGTAGCGTTTATGTACGGCTACAGCATACTGCAGCGCTTCCGCTTTGTGCTCGGGTGTTAGACGGAGAAGACACATAGGGCAAACTTAAGTGAACGGTGGGGAGGGCGTTGTCTTTGTTGGTTTTGTTCCTCCTCTTTAAAGGAGAAAATTTTCAGACTGTGTTCATTCGTGTACAATGTGTGAAAACGATGAGAGAAATATTGAAAGCTTTCTTTTCTGTTTTCAAAGCATCCTAACAGCGACAAGAAAGCTAGCTTACTGAAGTACGGCTGGAATACAGGTGGCGACATTGGGAGAAATGACACGTATTTTTTAAAACACAATTTCGCGTACTACATAACAAAGACTAGTGCATAAAGATATTTAACTGTCTAAATGCAGAATAAATGAGAATTAAAAAAATGCGGTGTGTCACCAACTGACTAAACACCATCTGATGTAACATCACGCAGTCTGATGGAACACTTTTCAGTCAGTACAAGTACATTATTGACTATTTGTATATCTTGTTTACAAACGTTTTCAAGATGGAGGACAAGCGGTCTGAACATTACGAGCGATCTGCACATCTTCACTCACTCACTCACTCACTCACTCTAACTCGTTCCCCCTTTCGAGACTTCATTTGGTTTTTCATTAATAATTCGTTCGTTGGCGGCGCGCAACCACGCATCCTACATCAACGGGAACACAATGAAACGGCGCATATTTTTACACTAATAATTTCCGTTGCAGCGCGCATGGAGCACACAAGACGGAGAGGGCGGGGAAAGATTGAATGCGTGCATGTGGCATGAGATCGTTAATATATTAACCTTAATGAGACAATACGGGGCACTCCACCACGTGTGTATGCGACCACAAAGGGTTGCGGAGTCGTCGACAAAAAAAAAAAAGGGAGGAGGTGAAACGCACCAGCGAAATGACCTCACCATCAATCGCACCCATGCGTGCGTGCACATACACAACGGCAAGCGCTGACGCGTTGCGGTTCCCTGGGTGCGCGGCTCGGAGAGGGGGCGCAGGGAAAACGAACGGTACACGACCTGCCGGAAGTCCACCACGGCAGCCTGTCCGCAAAACGTCACAGCGCTCGCGTCGCACGGGAAGGCGACGCTGGTGCATCCCGTATAATGTTCCCTGAGAACCAATCGCCGAGGGAGAGGTTCGAGAGCACGGGAATCGGAAAGGGATGCTGACGTAAGGCAGCGTGGAAAATGGCCGATTTTAGTATTTACATGCACAAGAGCACCGAAGTCGGAGGAAAGGCTGCGATGTAATCTTCTGCACTGCACACGTACGGCTTGATCTTGAAGTTGCGGCACCTTGTCAGCCCGCGGAGAAGCATGTAGCGTTTGTTCGATGCGCAACACAAAGAACGCTGCTGGTGCTTCTGGGAATAACTCGACGTAACGAAACGTTATGAATGATTCTTGGGCATAGAAGTGCGTTCGTGTTATTTGTGCGTATATGTGACAATTGTATATCTCGTAAACATTACCCGATTCCAGAAGTAGCAAGCCAGATGAGAAACCAGATTGATGGTGGGGCCACCAACATCGCGAGTAATATTATTAAAAGGTATTTCCTTCTGAAAACGAGAAGAGAAAGAGGAAAAAGAAAGAAAAAAAATCATTCATGGGGAATATGTGCTACTACATGGAATTGCAAACGTACACTCACATAAAAGTCCTGTGGCAAAAAATGTATTCCTGAGAAACGTGAACTCATCCCTGAACTTAACCGTTTGTTTATTGGCGGTTATGTGTGTGGTTAGTATACACGTAGATTATTGCGAAAACGACTTAATTGACACTGCAGAATAGATCGTGGTTAACAGTGAAATGTCGGTAACATGACTCTGCATGAGTCCTTCTGGATATTTTGCCCCCTTCGCCGTTTCCTTTTGTCAACGTGTTATTAGAGCAATATAGTTTCATACATTTAATGCGATCCAGTTTTCACTTGAATTTGAATAACACAATTGGGAAAGTAAGATTTTAATAGTCTTACTTAAACAGCGGTAGACTCGCGATTCAAACTCTGATAAGTCGTAGTTTTGATTAATTCAAAGAAATATCAAAATTTTGATAGGCACACTATTCTTTCGAATTTTTTAAAAGCCGCTTAATTAGAACTCCGCCAGTCGGTCGATTCGTACTTCTTGCGTGTCTGTACCGAAAAATACCTATTGCTTTACGTGACTATCTGAAAATGAAAAAAAAAAATTAAATATGCACCTCAAGCACACAACAACACGACGGGTACGAAAGTGACACGCACGGCATTCGGTAGTTCCTTATTTTTCGGCGTAATTCAAGCTTCTTGATAATTCAAACTTGTTCCAGCGGTCCCGTCTAGTTTGAATGAACGAGCATAGACTATATAAAGTTTACCTAAAATATGACAACTTTTTCTTCTTTTTTTTCAATTCCAGTTTACTGCCTTAGGGTAACTTTCCAGCGATACATGAACAATGCGCTACCCTACCACAGCCGCGCAGACACGCTCACAACCGGGCAGTGCAGAGAAGTCGCCATCGGGAGAGAGTCACTTTCATTGCTGAGGTTCGTGCGGCGTCGGTTGATGCTTCTCCGCGTACTGTGTTATGCGGAGCAGTATCCCTTCGAGACGCCGCAGATATATCTGCCGTTACTGAGTCCGTTACTGAGCACTGCTATTTCCACACTTTTCTTGAAATTTCTTTAGATATTACGATATTTTAAATGGTTTATTTTCCTCCGTACTCATTTTCACCCTGGAGCGAAACTGCGAATAGGAAACGCTTCTCAAAACATACACGGTGTAGTTTTCGCTGTTCTGCTAAGCGTCTGCTTCGGTGGTGCAGCGATTGCGGTGCTCCACTGCTGACCCGAACTTTGCCGGTTAGATCCCAGCCCCGGTGGTCGCATTCAAATGGAGGTGAAAGGCTAGATGGCCGAGTACTGTGCACTGTCACGTTAGCTGTCGAGCGCAGCGACCACCTTTTTTGTATGTCAGCGTCGTGTGATGGAGCGAAGTCAAAAGAAGCTGTTGTGTGCTCATGTGCCCTGCGGACAAGCACTTGTCCACACCGTTTCTGGAACTTAATTCAGTCACATATATAAGAGAAATGTATGTAAAAACTGCCGCTCGTGCGAAACTGCACACGTTAAACACCAGATGGCCGGAACTTCTGCAGCCGTCCACTATACGGCGTCCAACATACTCATATTGTGGACGTAAAGCGCCGCGTATAGTTAGTGTTCTACGGTGCTCAGACTGCATAACGGGAAATAATGTTTTGGCAGGTAAGTTCGTTTGAATCAAAGTCGTGCCTTGTATCTCGCAAGGCGCCTTGCTTACCTTTCCCGGTACCCCTCTCTTTTCTTTCAGATCACGAGGAACCTATGTTACAGAACGAGAACATTCTTTTTCGTGTCACATCCGGAGATGGAGTCTATCGGGTCTACGGCGAGTGATAACCACCTGTTGTGGGTTTCAATACATAGAACTGAAAAGAACGACAGCCCGTTATAGAGACTGGCTTGCCGCCTATAAGTGATCCCTCATGCCAGTAAAGAAGTCAATTTTTGCCTTCTGGCCCCTTTTGTTTAAATAAATACCCATGTAACTTGTAGAACTGCATCATCAAACTATTAAACAACTAAAAAACACCCACATAATCAACACTTGATATGTGAATGATATAGGCTACTTTTCTGGAATATATGTTCAGATAAAAATAGTCTGCCATCAGTTTGAAACATTACGAGAAGCCGCGATTAACTTAGATGGAGGCGAAAAGCCAGAGGCCCGTGTACCGCTTTGAAAAAAAAAAACAGACAGAAAAAAAAGCTCCTAATTTTAGGTGCACGTTAAACAGTCAGAGGTGCCCGATATTTTCGGAGCCCTTCACTATGACGTGCCTCATTATTGTAACGTGATTTTCACACATGAAACTTCAGTTATTATTATTATTATTATTATTATATTATTATTATTATTATTATTATTATTATTATTATTATTATTATTATTATTATTACAGGTCTTGAAATTCCCAAACTTGACTGCCAGCGGCTGTGTGAGCCGGTTGTCAAGCAAACGCACATTCATATATACTGAATCCAGTCGATCCCAGAAGCAATTTCGCACTTGGGTTACGCATGCTGATTGGTGAATTGTGAAGCAAGAGCATTTCCCGTACTGCACCCTTACATACTTCAGTACAATGGGCGTTTCATTACGTTTGTTTCATAGACACGAAAATTGATACAGAGAGTGAGACAGGGAAGGACGACGTAGGAATAACAAGAAAGCTTATACTAGGTTGCATAAACCACACACACCGGGTTATGCAGCTACGTGCAGCGTTGCCAGCCTAAATAGAAGCTACGTAGAACAGCGGTACCGGCACGACGTGGAAACACGATAAACTTGCGGATTTGCTTCCATTCACAAAAACGTGACAACTCGGAAAGCATCAACCGATCGCCACTTCGCCATTCACTGTTCACAATATCTTCTGAGTGTCACATGTTGTGCACGAAGCTAATATTTCTTCATAAAAATTAAAAGAAAAAAGCTCAAAGGGCGCCTCTTGTATTTGCCGAAGACTACTCGAAGGCCAAAGCCATCTTCTCTCTCTTCTGAATAAGTGTATTGACCCTTCTCCCCCCCCCCCCACCCCTACCGCTTTTGAAAGGTTTCTGCACCAAATGTGATCGTGATCGACCCAGCTTTGACCCAACAACGACGTCTGTAATCACTTCACGCTGTCCGTCACAAATTCTGTCGATGTCAGACATCATCCCATGGTGATGATGTTTGCATCACTCGGGTTGACACCAGCGCCGTATCGACAGTAAGTTTGTGGGTTTGATGAGGCATGTATATAATTCATTTCATAATTAGGTAGAAAAAAAGGGGCATGGTATTAATATAATAGAGAGAAAGAGAGAGATGACCACAGTTGAGCGAAACGGAGCTAAAGTGGAGGGCACAGCCGAATGCCTCCTCCACGCTATGCTGGTGTCACCAAGATGACGTCATCGCTGTCATCGCTCTTGCGGCGTTGCGTGTGCCGGCCCGTTCTCCTCGCCGCTGCTCCGCGCGCTGCGCCCGCGCGGAAGCCAACGGCGACGCTAAGGAAAAAAAAAAATGAATGAAAGGAAGAGAACCCTTTCCGCACAGCGGCGGCTGAGCCTCCCTCTGCGTCACGACGTCCGGCCGTGGCAATGACCCCGATCGCCGCTAAGGGCGCTGCTTTCACTCGGCGCTGCAGCAGTGAGCGCACACCACGCCACCGCTCGCGTAACAGGCCGCGCCACGCACTCACCTTGTCTCCTTTCATCCCTCCGAGATCCGCGCATCTATAAATATAAATACGCGCACGTATGTATATACACGCACCGAGTGTTCCATTTCCTGTGCGCGTATTTCTTTTGTCTCAGAGGCCGTGAGCCACGTTGTATCCATACGTTCGCGGTGCGGTATTATGCGTTGAAGGGCCCGGTTGAGAGAGCACCGGCTAACCCTTCCGCGTTCGTTCGGAATGCCATTCGTTTGGTCGTGTAACGATTTCTCGTAACCACTTCAAGGAATGCCAGCCATGGTGGCCGTATTTTCGATGGAGGCGGAAATGGGAGAGAGCCGTGTGTCTGGAATATGAATGGGCGTCAAAGAATACCACATGGTCGAAATTTCTGGATCCCACCACTACGACATCTCTCGTATTCGTGAAGTGGTTTTGGGATGTAAAATCTCAATTAATATTACTGTATCATAACCCTTTCAGGTACGAATCATGCTGCACTCTCTGCAAAAGAGTGAAATTCACACGCCATATCTCCAAGGCGCTCAATTTTGCATAGTGTGAAAAAAAAAAGAAAGTAAAATTAGATATAGGTATGGTAAGCTGTGTGAGGTTCCCTAATCGATCTTAATAGGTGTCCAATTGAATATGTAATTAGTCATCAGTTTGTCACGTTTCATTTTAGCTTAAAAGAATCAAATCGCGAGCTCCAAGTGCCTGCTCAATTTTTTTTTTTCGGTTGTATTCCAGTCAAGAAGAGAAAATAGTATTTTCGACGTTGTTTCTGACACGCAGGAGATGAAATACCGTGTAGAACATCGCAATGATTTCGCCAATATCATTGACTATGCAGACACTTCTAGACATCTTATGCACGGTGTGTTTTACTCTTTCCTGGCAACAGGTCTATAGAACTGGCAAGAACAAGCTGCATGCGTCCACATATGTTGAAACTGCACCTCAACGTCACGGGTAAAGCAGGTGGCGTTAGAGCTTCTGACTCGTACTTTGATTGAGAGCTTGTGAACGGGAAGAAGGCTTTTTTTAAGACATCTCGAACATCAGGGTGAAAGGTTTGGTGATTAGTGAATGCTTATGCGACGCGCACGTGGCAATGGAACGTAATTGTAGTGGCGTGCCGGTCATTAGTGGGCACTCATTAGTCACGCAGGTGCTGCCTCCCAGACTTCTACAACGGCTTATGTTGTACTGAGTGAGTTCACTGATATAACCTCGACCTCTCGCATCAGATCGCTCCTGTTTGATTAGCTCTTGCCAGGGTTATCACTCACATTTGTATGGTAGTCAAAGGCATGGTCTGGATTGGCTATGTCCCCTTCTGAAAAAGATGCCACCATTTTTGTCTAAATTGGCAACTGGTGACTCTGCAGAACTGTCTCTTCCATCATAGGTACTAGACAGCCTAATGATATGGCTGTAACCTTTACCATTTGTACGCCAGTTATTTCCGAAGGCGCAAATGTACGAGTTTGAACAGAAAATTATTCTCCCGCTACGCACACGTACATGGCGGCAGTTGTAACATTTTTTTATTTTCCTGATCTGCTAGCAAATGATAAGATTGACACAAGCTCAAACTCATCCCGAATGCAGACATAAAGGTAAAATACGTCAAGTTCGAAGAGCACTCGGAACTCAATAAAGATACGAAACCAAGTAGAAAGAACAGGCGACAAATCGGCTTTACCAATTTCTCGAAAATTTTCCCGAGCTCTGACTTTCCTTCTTTCATCATCAATCAGTTGTTGTGAAAAAGCCCTAAAAATCCACTCACGCAAGTTGCCAAGCTTTCTAGTATTTCTGAAGATACGTCGACCAACTGAAGTGGCCACAAGCCATTGTGGATGATCAACAACATCAACAACGACTAAGCAGCAACTGCGGTGAGGGACTGAAGCGTGAGCTTATAGCCATCAGAGCTCCCAGCAAACCTCAATAAAGGAAGAAAAAGAGTGACTGTATACTACGAAAAAAAAAACAACCGCTAAGAGACGTATGCAGCTCGAACATAAATAAATATATTTGACACAAGATCACTGTATATCAAATTACAGTCTAGTTGCCTCTATGCACCTCGTACACTATTGTACTGAAGACGCTATTGGTGCGAGAGCTGCAACGAAGGAATAGGCACAGCGGCGATTTGCTATGCCGTCTTGCGAAAAGCGGAAATGAAACTATGTAGCGATGCGCGAAAGCCAGTCCTCGGCGGCTTTATGGTGAAATGACCCGTAAACTGGGATCCCTACGGATCCGTAACTCCGCAAAAGCTCTCTTCCTCACTATGCATAGCAGAGCCGGCCGTTGAACCCAGTCTCCGCGGAAACCGGAACGTAAGGTGATAGCTTTAGCGAAAATTCAGGTAAAGGAGGAAGAAAATGAGCGCACCTGGTGTCTAATAAACTGAGCAGGTCGAGAGCACATGCGATTGTATCAATGATTCCACGTTGAACACTCTGATGGCCGGCAAATATGCAATCATCAACAATCATCAGCAACACACAGTTCGATGACGCCTGTCGACACATCAAAGCAATAGAAAACCGTGAGGTTTCACGGGCGAAACTATGGCGTGGTAAGAGGCACATCCTAGTATAGTTGCATCGCGTTAATTTTAACGAGTTCTTTAACTTGCACAAATGTAAACGAACGACTTCTTTTAATTTTTACTTCGTTTTTTACGTTTCACTTCCATCTAAGTGCGGCAGCCGTGACCTGGAATCGCACCCACGCCCATCAGCTCAGCAGTGCAACATTTTAGAGGTGCTGAGATGTCACGGTGAGTTTGATTCAAGGCAACTCAAAAGCGTCCACAACGAGGCAGACCAATGCCCCTTGTAAAAATTGTTTACTGTGATATCCTCTTTTAACAATGAAGGCACACGTCGCACGATGTCGAGTGTACTATTTAACTAAGAGAACGCAGTTTCATCAGACAAGATTTAATGAAGCCCGCCACGAAAATTCATTTAAGTTCGTCCAGCAGATGCATGCACTTTAGATATATGTATCAGTTATATCCGATGTTACTGTACGCCGATGCCTGTTAATCAATCCTTTAGTTCTTAAAAAAACTACCCACGTTTCCCTTTTACAGCTTCCATTCGTTAGTCAATGTGGCCCTATAACGCGCATGTTAAGCCCAGCGTCGACTGAACTCAACTCGGACTAGAGAATGGCGGTCACTTAGTGCGCTTACGTCACACGATAAAGGAGCAAGAAATGCAAACTTATACGTGTAGCTCACACGAGAAACAAGCGTTGACAAGTATGGTGTTCCCGAAGCGGCTCGCACCGAACGAAGAGCACACGCATCACTAACCGGCATACGAAAGTTCGATGACCCACGCAGTGTTTCACCGGTCAGCCGGACTCAACACTTTTTTTTTTCGAAATGCGAGCGTTTCCGGTAATAAAACGGGTCAACCGTCCTTACGTGGACGCCTTAATCAAGTCGCTAAGCACTGCGGATGGAGACTCGCGCAGGTTTCGCCATACCACCACGTCGCGAGGAGGTCAACGAACTGACCGCCGTATGACGGCCGCGCTAAAAGTCGTGAGAAGGGAAAATAACTCCGGTCAGCCACTCCAAGTTTCAAAGATTAAGACAAACCCCTTTAAAGAAGGACATGTACGATCGCGATGCGCAAGTAATGAGTTAAGACAGTGTTGAACTCAAGCGGCTGGCATCCAAGTTCATTGACCCTGAAAAAAAATTTTCGACCTAAGCACGAGAAATTAACGAAGCTTTATGTTTGTAATACAAGCTTTTATTTGCATTTATTTAGAGAATTGAACGCTGGTACATATCCTCTACTCAAGTTTTCATAGATGGAAGAGGTAGAAAGGTCAATGACCCCGAGTCTCTTCGTATGTCGGTCAGTGTCGCAGAAAATCACTTACCCACGCCGAATTTTCGTCGGGTATACTAAATTTCCACAAAGCACAAATCGCACAAATTAATGACGCAAACCTTCTGTAGTTTGCTGCGAACGATGACGAACCAACGGAAAGCAGTTCAATGACCGAGGAACGGGCAATCGCCGAGATCTCCTAATGGAGCGCTCTTGGAGATACAGTCAAACGAGTAGTGGGAAAAAGGTACGCGAGAAAAGCACGCACAATGGCACGCAATTCAAAAATGTTGAGAGGGGAATGGACTTAACGGTTTTTTGTTTCTCTTGCGAGAGGAGTTCGATGACCTCCGTTGAATCACATGGTATGTCACGTGTGCAAGAAACGTAAAGTGGACAAAGTATTTGGTAATACAACTTACACGTCAGGAAAAAAAAACTGCGGAGCTTCTTTAAGAAAGAATGGACATTGAGAAAGCAATGAATATCTATGAGAGCAGCCACCCGGTGTTCGGCGGTGACTGTCGTTAGGTGGGACATGAATGGCACTGTCACATAAGGGTTAGAAACTAACTACGATCAAGGAAATGGTTTGCTCAGACATATGCACACAAACTAAATGTCCGTAAGTCAGTCATCTAGCAAAAAAAAAGGGGGGGGGGGGGACTCTTGAAGTCAGCACAACAGCATGGTGAGGTCAATGACCGCAGACCTGACTACACATCGCACATGAGATAATTTCAGCATAAATCAGAAATGGGCTCCGTCTGACGATCAGTTTTAGTACATACACATTGAAAGTAACTCGTTAGAACATTTGGTAACACGTGTGGGCCTGACCAGATGAAAGGGTTCAATGAACTCTCGCTCACTAAATACGAATGTAGTTCAACGAGCACTACGCGCAATGGGCACTATGGAGTAGGCTCATCTTCAGTCGTGTATGATGACTTCATTGTTTATAAGCCGCAGCCAACACTTCGCAACATCTGTGGCACCAGGGCACATGCGTCTGGTGTCATTGACCTTCAGACAGTGTGAAATGTCTGAGCGCTGATTGCGGTGATATCATCCACCACAGTCACATTTCTCAGCATCGCTATTGTATGTTTAGCTTAAGCACAATACAGAAGACAGCGAAAAGTAGAGCATAGCAAGCTATGTATGAGTAGGGGTCGTTGACCTCTACCTTAAGAGAAGCAGATGGAGTTGAAGTATATTGGTCTGTCGGTATGTGGTGGCGCCAAACAAAACTTTGGCAGCCAAAACAACTGTCTGGAAAGATAGGTCAAGTAAAATGTTGTTGAGACTATATATGGCCGCTAATGAGCACAGCGTTGGCAGATTCACTCAGTCTACTGAGTTCAAGGACCTCGGTTGAATCGTGCTGGGAACATGACTAACTGACCTAAAATAATTTTTCCTTCAGTACCGGAAGAAAACAAGAGCGACTATATTGGGCGTGCTTCATGACATGACAGTGCAGTTGCCGACAGCTAGGCGAGAGGCTTTATTTTTCCACGAGAGTTCAATGACACTGACCAGTGATATCTGTGTCAGAGTATCGTAACTACTATTTTACTTATTTATCTCTTAGGTAAACGAAGTCTACTTAATTCACCATTCATCTGCCACAGACGATAACCACTTTAGCTTCCCGAAGGGTATTTCTTCGTCGTGAGGCTGAACAGTCCGTGTTACGCCACAACGCCAACTTCTTGTTCGGTTACCTCCATCACATAAAGAAGAAAAAAAAACTGTACGAAAAACAAAATAAGGCGTCTTTATATATAAACTTAGTCTGAAGTGTTGTCTAAAATGGTACAGCAAGCTTTTGGCATACTGCTGCTTCTCACACACTAATCTAAATTCAGTTCGCATTCTTACCGTGCAAATTCGCATATGGTGTTTATAATATTATAACTACTGACAACCCTAAGAGAGTAAGCAGAAACTCAGGTTGATTTTCAAAAATGAACTGACGAGCAATAAAACCATATATTGCACATTGCGAGAACAGCACCGTGACAACTTATTCGATTCTCGCTTTATGCAACTCTCGCTACTACGATTGATGCAACTCTCGCTATAGTACAGTCTTCACGAACGAGGCGACCTTCTCGGAGCATAACTAGAGCACCACAGTGGCACTTCGTAAAGTGGAAGGGCGCCTAACCTCCACCATTACGAAGCAAAACTAACATTGATCTTCGCCACGCCTTCTGAAAGTTCGGTGAATACAACGTCGAAAAACGGAAGTTTCGTCCACAGGTACAACTATTTTAAAACTTGGATGACACCTTCGTGGCGTGTTTTAGTGTTTTTACCTGTTAGCACCTGTATCAGAACGATTAATGGCACCATTCATAGGTCTTACTGTAGGTGTGCGCATGTTATTTACGCATTGAGACATCTGTCCATGTCGGCGTTAATTACCAATGTCGACTTGTCAACAACATATGAGTACTCTGTTTTTTTGTTTTTTTTTTTGCAAACGCGCACAAGCTTCCGCGTTGGTTACAGACTAAATTAGCGTCACATAAAATCAACATTGTGAGCAACCTCTGAACTCTAGTAGGTAAACTTTCGGCCAACGCAATACACGCGCACATTTCACGAAAAGAAAAAAAAACTAGAGCGCTGCCTGACTTCACAGCGAATGAGAAAAGAACGTGAATTGAAAAAAAAGAAGGTCCTGTTTTTGAAGGTGAAAAAAAAGGTATGGTCATTAAAGAGACAAAAAGGGTGGCGTGAAAAATTGCGACGCTAGTTTGTATACCATATAGATACCAGAGAATATCATATGGAGTCACCAAATAACATACGTTATAGCATATAATTAACGTAGTGAAATAGGCTGGTGGCTTACAATTTCGTCTTTTAAATAACACGCATTCACATCGAATAATATCGGAAACATCGCGACACCTTGTTCACCGGAACCTTCATATCTGAATATCGAACTGGTACAACATTAGAGAGTGAATTAAATCTGAAACTTTCTGCTTTAATGGTGGTCATGACAGAACATTTTTTTTAAAATTAAGACGAGATAGACCGTGCAGATATGCTACAAAAAGAAGGTGTACCTAAATAAACAGCGCATTATCAGGCTAACGAACATAAATGACAGATTACAGGAAAACGCAGATTCACGCGATATTATTACTGAGGTGAATAATATTAGCTAAGCCGGCAACACAGCTTAACACAGCACGAGGTTAATGACCCCGTATTCTACGTGTACTAATCGCGCAACACTAAAGTAAATCAAAACATAAGGCACCCAATAGTAGTTCTGCGACATGCACTGTACATTGCGAGTACTTACGCACGGCGACGTGTCACACAAGCACACAGCGCGTGGAAGGAGCGAGGAAGAGCGATGACCCCGCAGTCAGCCTGTCACAAAATTAGGCGCCAGATCGCGTTCATCGGGAATCCATTCCAAGTCTTACTGAAGGTGATGCTGCCATATAACACGCACCGTCGAGAGCGGTAAGTAAGTGCGAAGTGTGGCGTAGGCAAGGTCAATGACCCCTACGTCGTTAATCTGTCGAACTCAAATAAACCACATAGGGCACCATGCAAACATGTATGCGATGTATACGCTAATCAAAATATGAGCTGCTGCGCAAAACACGAAGAAAAAATTTGAAAGGTTACATTAATGGGGCGATCGACACTTGAACCAAGGCACAAAGTTCACTGACCTACTGTCGCGGCACTCGAAACTCGAAAAGAAACACCGACACCCGATGCGTTTATAGCCAGCAAAATAAGACCCCGATATATGTGTTCACCTTCCACTGATAATTCTATGAAGGGTTACACGAAATAAGTGAATCGAAACTCGCGGAGAACGCCAGTGGCGCGGCGAGCGCCGCCAGAGAACCGGATCAATGACCCAGGCAGCGCGGCGCGCCACATTCAATCGCGAAAATGACGTAACATTCACGACGGGTGGTGGAAAAAGTGGCAGACTAACGAACGATGATCTTACGCTCAGCGTTGCTTCGTTACAACCTCGTAGACGAATGTGGAAGTGAAATGAGAAGACTAAGTTGAGCCAAGGGGTCGATGACCCGAGCATCCAAGAGAGTAAAGGGCTGTCGAGTGGGCTAACGCGACACCTCGAAATAGTCCCGCTTTTGCACAAATTACATCAAACTATAAAACTAACTTATTGATAGATAGATCGCGTTATAACGATTGAGTTTATTGAAGTCTTCTCAAGGAGAAATTGAGCACAGCAGAGCATGACCCATTCGTACAAATTTTCAATTTTCTAAACACGATTGCTGCCCAAGCTGCCATAAAGCTCGAATACTTGAAGCTCTGCTAAATGAAAGTTCAATGACCTGACAGCACAAAAGAGGCAAATGAAAGCATGCATACAGAATGTGGATGCTAGAACGATATTCCGTCAGCTCGCTTTTTCAGATCATCAAGGAGGCTCCACAGATTCGTAAAAACGAGGTGCGTTCCCAGAGTTCGAAATCCATCTAAGGGTCGATGACCTTCATGAAACCAAAGTTGCACGAAGTGTAAAGTGGTGGCGCATGTGAAGTGCGAATGCATTAAAAAAGATTATGCATCCATCAAACAAAAGTTTGTGTCGCTTAAGAAGTGCACAATATTTCTTTTGAAATAAATGGAACTTCGGAATCTATAGCCGCGAACGCGAGCAGCAGGTTCGTTGACCGAGAAGTGCGATACTTCGTCAAAGCGATAAAAATGAAAACCCGGCGAAATTTTTGTGGTCGCGCGACGTCATTCGCAACCAGACCAACACGAAACAGTAACGAAAGTAAAACCTAAGCGAGAGGAATCCGTACATGCATACACGTGGACACACTGAGTTCATTGACCGGATGATTGACAAACTTCAAAACCCGTCAAAAACTGAATTCTCTAAGAACGAAAACGAAGTGGATAATTTTTCAAGCAACAGGTCTCGATGTATACATGCCGGACGAGTCAGATATGAGTGAGTAAGTTGCGCACACATAGCGCCCAGTGGACTTCATAAGGAACACATTGGGTTCGTTGACCCACTGACCATACACACTGGGCAGGGAGCGAACAGCATGTGGCAACGATGTCGTACATCGATAAAAGACGAGCGTGTTCCGCGGTTTTACAAGAAATTTCGCGTAACGAGTCTCGAAGGCGCAGCAGCGGGTGCCCGGAGACCGAGCGGCTCTCGGGGTCATTCACCGTGCCAACGACCTCGGAACGGCGAAAATCGCACAAATCGTCGAAAAAAAATCGGATTTCATGACTGGGAGTCCCTTTAGAAGTTCGAGTTATGTAATGTTTACTGCATTACTCCAGTTTTATTCCGAGGGACGCGATCGAGACTTGGGGTCGGCGACCAGGGCCGATGACCTCACGACTAACATTTTGGAAACTCACTTCGCCAAAGTACAGTAAAATATTTTTCCAGCATCAGCTATTGCAATTTCGGCCCTATGTAATTTTCGACTGAGGAAATGGTGACAGCGGCGATTGAAATACGAAATTTGAGTTCGGACGTCCCCGGAGGTGGGACGATGACCCCTGGAGCACGTGCAATGCAGAGTTCCGATAAAGTTCGACGAAATCGAGTCCTGAAGTACATCTTGAAGGAGTGGAACATCGATAATCGTGCGAAGAAGCAGAGGACGTGGTTTGCGAGCCGGCAACGGTGCTGCGAGCGCGCCGGCACGTCAACGACCTTGCGCCGGTGCAGTGGCCGCCGGATGCTTGCTCTCCGCTCGGCTGCCGTTCCAGCGCACCGGACGGTCGCCAACTGCGCTGAATGGCGTGTATGGAAACGACGTTTCTCAACGAGGAGTACGGCAACTCTCATCTTTTAGCACGTGCGCTTGCGCATCACTTCGTGTCGTTCCATGACAGGAGCTACTGTCATGGGAGTGTCGTCCCATGACAGTAGCAAAAAATGCGATAGCGGTGGTCGAACCGAAAGTGTGAAAAGGAATGCGTCGAGATGTCACTTATTAAAAAAAAGAAGCACCATCTGCGTAGTCCCGAAGCGCACCACGGAAAACACCGTAACCGAACCGCCGGAAAGTCGCCGGGACCGGAGGAAGCACGACGGAACGGCAGCGGCGGAGGTGAGCGACTCGGCAAGGTCAATGCCACGGCCGCTCCGAACGCCGGCTCGCAAGCACGCCCAATGGAAAGTGGGCCCGCGGCTTGGCCCAAGGGTCGGTCCAGGCCGGCGGGACGTTCTGCAGTTGTCTGGACGGCCGTTGTCTCTCAGGAAGAGACCGCAGCGCGAGGGTCATTCTCCGACCGTGGGTTCGATGACCGGGTGAGTCGACGTCGCCACCACCAACGGCAGAGCCGAAATTCACCAAAAAAGGAGAGGATCCTGCCCGCACAGCCGCTACGTGATGATCTCACCTTGTTTGATGGACGCCTTGCTGAGTCCGGCGTGGTTGGCGATGCCCGAGCTCTCGGGCAGCGCGCACAGCAGGGCGACGGGCGGCGATCCGGGGGGCGCGGCGAGTGGCGAGCCCGGGCTCGCGAGGGGCTCGGCCGGGTACGGCGGCAGCGGAGTGTACTCCTTGTAGTCGCCCGGCTCGAAGTAGCAGGCCTGCTTCTCTTCGTAGCCTTCCTTTTTGACCTCGAAGAAGCCGAACTCGGCGGCCGCGCCGAAGCCCAGCTCGCTCAGCTTGGCGGACTCGTCGGTGGAGCTGGGCAGCGCGCCGTGCTCCTCCAGCTTGAAGGCGTCCATGCCCCCCCGCTCACGGCATGGCCTGCGCGGACACTGCGGCCGGTGAGCCCCCCGCACTGTTTACCTGGCCGGTCGTTGACATCGAACCTGTTGAGGAGGGGCACCCCGCCGCCGGAACCTGTTGGCTTCCTCCTCCTCGCCTGTCGAGGGGGGTCCCGCCGGCTACTCCCCTTCCCCTTCTGGGGAGACCCTCTCCATCGGAAGAAGGCTTCCTCTTCCGAGGAGGAACACTGATCTTCCTTCCTCGCCACCCGGCAGAATGAAGTCCCGTAGCCGGTACGCCACTCCGACCTTGGCAGGGTACCTATCCCGACGGCTGAGAAGAGGAGGCTCGGACGGATCAGTCGCGGCAGCACTCATACGGCGAATTCCATCTGGCCTACATGTAGTGCTTTATCAGCGGAGCGACCCCCTGAAGTCTGATCTGAATCGATTAGTAAAACATCAGACATTACACCTAACCGACAGAACCAGTACGCGTATTCTTGTATGTGACAAGGCAAGGTGACTCCAAACAGGGCACTGGAATGCACCTTTGGTGTAGTCCACATCGCGCACACGGTAGGGAACAGGAGAACAGGTATGCTGGTACACTGCATTAGAGAAAGTGCCTTGTCATGCGTATGCGCCGGTATTATCAAGTCAGTGCTGACAATGAAGACGAAGGCTCTTGACTTTTTCTTCTGTGATTCGCATTCAGGGTGACATGAGTGCGACATCACGATCCACGCGCGCATACGGCGGAGACATGATTCAAACAAACGCGACAGGTGGCTTGCGCACGGTGAACTGCGGCTGTGCGCTCGAATGCACCGGTTTCAAGGCCGAAAGCGCTGCTTCCTGGAAGAAGGCAGATGGAATTTATGGTGTTAGGAGAAAGAGGCGGGGCTGAGGTGTATCGTCACTTCTGCCTAGCATCTTGAGCTGCTGGATATTGGGGTAGAAACGTGATGTACCGCTTTCCCGAGTTAGGGATCCAAGTTTTACGTTTCTCTTCGCCGGAAGCTGCACAAGAAACGAGAAATGACCGCTTTCCATGTTCACAAAAGGCGCTTATACTGAAATTGTTCGTAGAAAAAATTGAAATCAATTGTGATGATAAATGCGTAATAAGCGAAAATAGCCTACTGACAGCAAGGAAAACTTACACTAAAACACTAGGATAACTTTATCCTGCCCAAGTTATATCCCAGCAGTCTGTTGTACTGAACAAGCAAAACAGAGAGGACATGGAGTCAACCGACCAACATTCGGAGAGTCTGCAGACTTACTAAATGATGCCGAAAGACTGCATGGTCGCCCTATAGTCAGACATGTTGACGGAAGTTCGACAGCATTGGTCATTCGCTCAAACATCCGGCACGTCGAAGAGGATAATTTACAACGTAAAGTCGTGGAAGTGATGGTGAAGATGTTATTGGCACAAGCCTTCAACTCAGGCCAAAGAGCGCCAAACACTAAGCCATGAAAGTCCGCGAAAGTGATAGTTGAGCAAGTATACCGCATCACGTCTCTTGTCGAAAGCAAAGCATTAGGGAGACAAGTGCATTGCGGCGTACGCGTACACTTGCAAGACTGAATGATAATGCATAGGTGCCGTGCCGCCCAATGACGCAAGCGCTCGATCATATATAAAGATCGATTTAAGCATTGGAGACCTCCCAAATCTTGCTTATGGGAGCCTGTTCGCAGATTAATGCGGTGTTCACAAGCAGGTCAAACTAAGCATGCTTAAATATTAGAAAGCCGGACTAGTTGACAGATGTTTTAAGAGTT
This sequence comes from Rhipicephalus annulatus, assembly GCA_013436015.1. Lineage (NCBI taxonomy): Eukaryota > Metazoa > Arthropoda > Arachnida > Ixodida > Ixodidae > Rhipicephalus > Rhipicephalus annulatus. Next base: position 60,255 of record WOVY01002909.1, read on the forward strand.
CGATAGCGTTGGTTGTTCGCCCAGACATCAGGAACGTGGAATAGCATCTTGTTGAGAGGACGGGAAATTTATTGTAGAACGAGCAACGTCAAAGGATCAAAGCTCCGCGCGTGTTTCCGTTTGAAATATGTAGAGTTTTTCTAGAGCCCTCGCCAAGACTCGTGAGATAATTATTTCTCTCTTTTTCCGAAAAAAAAAACACACCACCCCACTTTTAAGTTGTTTATACTTTCTGATACAACGTACCCAATTGCCAATCAGCGATTGTAAAAAGAGGTATAACTTCGCAGGTTCATGCGCTTTTCCTACACAGGGTCGTCGAGAATCAGCGTCAATAGCTGTGAAGCGCACGGAAACAACTTTCGACGCGGAAATATCACTGCTAGACCTAAACAAGTATGAAAAGAAAGCTAAAAGTATGAGTTCGCTCTAAAAGCGAAAGTAGCTTATGCTTTAACAAAAACAAAGAAATAGCGCCGGTGTTCTAAAATTTCGGCACCGGCGGTAGGATGTCTTTCGAACGATACGCACCATCTTCGGCCTTTAAGCGAAAGTGGTAACAATCTTTCGAGTTATCAATTTCATCCACAGAATGGCTACTTCAGGCGGAACTTTTGACTATTGCCACTTGGCCACATAGGTACGGCGAGCGTGAGCCATTGCTACGAAGACAATACAAGGAGAGCAAACACTCAGATGTCGCAGAAATATACGATCTCATGGGCTAACGAGGCGTGCAATCCAACTACGAGTACTGGTTAACTTAATATCAGTTAGTAAGAGAAACAGGTGATCTCGCAAAAGATATTACAGCATGAATGACTGACTATACATACCAAACAGAAAGCACGAACCTCAGCATGGCTGCAGCGTCCTGTGTTATATTCTATCAATGACAAACCAAGAGACAAAGAGAGATAGAATAAACATAAAAGAAAGGCCGGGAGGTTCACCAGGGCTGAGCCCTTTAGGCTACCCGGAAAGGGAGAAGGGGAAAAAGTTATAGAGGAGGAGAGAAAAGTCACGTATATAAGCATAATTAAAGCGGCCAAAGTAAACATCGTTCATGTACTGCTAATGGTAGTAAAGATGTATCGGCCAAGCGTAAATGTAAACGTATCACTGCTATACCACAATTTAGAACAATTCAATCAGAAGACCATGACGCTACTAAACCTATTGCTGAAGTAGACTATGAATAACTGACGTATCTACTAACCATGCGCTTCCGCTGACCAGTGCCTTCGAGTAATGACATGTGTTTGCGCACTCAATGAAACGCTATGCCTACATCTATCGCTCCATCAAAACTTTTCAATCAGTCTTTTTTTGTTGTTTCCTTCTTCTCAACGCATCCCCGATTACACCGATTTAGCGACTCCCCACTGAACCGGGCTGGGCGCACCTAGATCAACGGCGATTAAGCTGGACACCTGCGCGCCGCCCACAGACAGTACCGCCAACGTCTCATACGGTCAAGCGTTCCCATTCATCAGAACAATGAGGCTGTTTGGTAGGCAGCGAGGTCACCATATCGTCCTGTACCGTGCTTTGGTGCTTTCCAAGAACGCACCGATGCGAAACATAGCTCCGTTTAGGATCGTTGGGACGTGCGCTAATCCACTGAAAGCTTAGGCAAGGCGTGGCGCAGGCGAACGTCGGTATACCATGAATGACATGCGAGTTAGAGCTTGTTGCGCGGGTAAGATAAAAAAAAATGGTACAAAACGAAGTGAAGTATTTTATTTTGCCTTTGCATGCGAGCTTCTGCTGCATCAAGGAAGACCATGTTTTGATTTTCTTCATTTCATGGATAGCAGCGAAAACTGTCTATTTGAAACAGAATTCTTTGTGTGACACGAAAGAAGCAAATGGCAAGTTTCTTAAGGAAGAAAATTACTCGCAGATCGGAAAGAATTTCCAAGCGTCTGCTAGCTGTGGGATCATCTTGCTGATATCTTCTGTTACGTCTGAACGGACGTATTGACTGTGTGAATACTTGTCTAGTGGACTCCTTTGTTGAGTGAATATTTGTGTGTATTGAAGTACTGGATCTAAGTGCGCGAGTGCTAGATTATGCGTCTAATTGTACAGTTTTGTGATTGGCTGCAGCTTCCTGCAGCTGGCGCAGTTTTTTGCTTCCTGCGGAATAGACCTTCCTCTTACGTACACAGCCAATGTTTTGTGATGAGGTGAGGGGGTGACGTAATCACATGATGGTGATCTTTCACACCACTCGCGTTGACACCACCAATACACGACGCCGTCGGTCAGTTTTCGTCTTTGCAAAGTAATCTAGGGTTTTTGCCTTTAAAGAATTATAAAGCTTGCCGGTTTGTCCTTTCATCACCATCATCATCATCATCATCATCATCATCATCATCATCACCACCACCACCACCACCACCACCACCACCACCACCACCACCACCACCACCACCACCACCACCACCACCACCAGCCTGACTACGTCTTCTGCAGCACAAATGCCTCTTCCATGTTCCGCCAGTCCACTCGTTCCTTTGCTTGCTGCTGCCAATTTATACCCACAAAATTCCTTATCTCATCTGCCCACCCAACCTTCTGTCGCCCTCTAACTCGCTTGCCTTCTCTGGGAATCCAGTTAGTTACCCTTAATGACCAGCGGTTATCCTGTCTACGTGCTACATGCCCGGCCCATGTATATTTCCTCTTGATTTCAACTATGATATCCTTCACCCCGGTTTGTTCCCTAATCCACTCTGCTCCCTTCTTGTCGCTGAAGGTTACACCTACCATTTTCCTTTCCATTGCTCGCTGCGTCGTCCTCAATTTAAGCTGAACCCTCTTTGTAAGCCTCCAGGTTTCTGCTCCGTAGCTAAGTACCGGCAAGATGGAGCTGTTATATACCTTACTCTTGAGAGATAGTGGTAACCTACCTGTCATGATTCGAGAGTGCTTGCCAAATGTGCTCAATGCCATTCCTATTGCTCTAGTTACTTCACTTTCATGGTTCGGCTCCGCGGTTATTACCTGTCCTAAGTAGACATAGTCTTTTACAGCTTCGAGTGCACTATTACCTATCTTGAAGCACTGTTCTCTTCCGAGGTTGTTGTACATTACTTTCGTGCAGATTAATTTTAAGACCTACTTTTCCGCTCTCCTTCTCTAACTCCGTAATCACGAGTTGCAATTCCTCCCCTGAGTTACTCAGCAGTGCAATGTCATCGGTGAAGCGCAGGTTACCGTGTCGTTATTTGTGCAAAAGTAACGAAGGACAGTTTTATGGTTTCATTTTCTTTTTCGGTACACACAGCGTTGATCGGAGCTAATAAACAATCAAGGCAAGGAAATTATGAAGGAGAATATTCGTAGTGACTGTGATATAAGTGAGAATACACGTCCTCCTCAATACAGGGAGAGCTTAGAAGTACCGTGGTTCAGGAAGAGACACGCTATAAAAATGCAAAACAACTAATTACGGTGAGTTAATAAAAATAGACAACAGTGTTAACGAGTAGACACAGCCTGAGCAGTGAATAGCGCGGATTCGACACAGGACGGAGAAAGGACACTGATGCACTGCATAAGCGCATAACTGTCCACAGCATGCGTCTTTTCCCTGTCCTAGAGTTGAATCCGCACTATTCGGTATTTCAATTAGCCCCGCAAAGAACTTCGTTAAACAACATTTTTTCTTCTGTGATTTAAAGAGAGCAATGCTCATGACGAAAAGTAAAAAAAAAAGAGGGGGGGGGGGGAGAAAGCATGGGGATCCAGGTGCGCTGCGACCGTTCTCTCTGCAACCGTTCTGTTCCGAAGCACCGAAGATCGCACCCTACCGATTATTCTAATCGGACTACGGGGCGAGATTTTCGAGAGCGAAGCGCTTGCAAAGGTTCCTGACCCGAGAGGGAGTAAAGGCGCTGGCTTTCAGCGGCGCTCGAAGGGAAAGTCGCCGAATGGGGGAAGTGGAGGGGGAAAAACGTAAAGGAGAAAAGGGCGCATCGTTTAGCGCCGAGGCGGCACTTCGTGAGCACGAAGAGGGAAGCGAAAGCAGCTACGGCGGCGATGCGGCGCAATGTTGTATTCGTCGAAGCCCCTCCGTAAACATAGAGCCAAAAAAAAAGGAAAAGAAATAGAGCGTCGAGGTGGAAAGATGACTGCTCTCCCTGCGTCTCGGCGAAAGCGAGGGAGCAAGGGCGGCGGCTCTCTGGTGAGGCATCGCGAGGGTGCTTTTGTGTCGGCCGCGAGGCTGCTCCCGAACTGGAGGCGCCGCCACGCAAAACGCTACGACGATGAAGCAGAAACCCGCGGGTTTGGTACTTTCGTTTTTTTTTCCTATTCTTCCTCCTTCCCCCCTCGGATCCCCTCTTCTTTCTTTTTTTTCACGCGTCATTACTGCAAGCGCATTTTTTTTTTCCATTGTCCGTGGTTACGGGGAGTCGAACCAATAGGGTTTGATATATTTTTTTTTCTTTCAGGAGTTGCACAGCGAGGCCTCTCTACCCTCCCCCCTTCCCTCTTCCAACTTCTCTCTCCAGTCCTTACAGCAGTGCGCGATTCTTGATCAAATGGTAGCTTTTGCGCACGCTCAAGAAAGGGGGAATGAGAAAGGGGAAGTGAGAGGAAGAGAGCTAGTCGCGATTCATTTTACTACTTACTTTCGGACGTGCTTGGGCAGAGAAGGCGTAGCGGGGTAGGGGAAAGAAATGATGCCAAGAAGAGGGACTTGCTGGGGGAAAGCTTCCTTCTCGAATGCATGCTGTCTTCGAGATCACAGCCTCTGGATTAAAGAGAAAAACCACGAGCAGAAAAAAAAATTGAACATCCCCCCCTTCCTACTTTTTTGCCCTTCTCACTAGGATCTTTTCAAACATGCTTGAGGGGTGTAGACAGAGAGAGCTCCGCGAAGGTGTACGAACCATCGAAAGTATTCGGATGTGTCTGTGCTCGGAGGGTCTACCCTCCCTCCCTCCTAATTTTCGCCCCCTCCCCTCAATTCCTCTGTTCGCCGTCTTTCCTTTGAGGGGCGTGCACCGCGGCCACTTGCAACCCGAGGTTCGGTGTCTCCGAAGCAAGGGCCACTTGGCGCCCTTGCTTCGTACGTGGGGTGACAAGTGAAATCGGTGGCCAGGGGGCGAACGAACCTGCAGTCCCGCGGCTGTTGAACCCTGGCCTCGTTTCGCCTGTCGCAGATATTTCTGAAGGAATGGATGAATGTTATGTGGGGAGGCCCCCTTTACCACCCTTCGATCGAAAAAAGAGCGATTTACGTGAGGCTGTACAAAAGTCAACGATGAGCAAAAGCGACTTTCGCGTTCTTCGCCATGCGTGGCTATAAAGAAAGGGGGAAATACGCATAGGACGGCGTATGTTTCTAGTGTCTTCTTTTTCTCTGTATATTTTGTGGATCTTTTTGTACTTATACTAGCGTTATCTCACCAGGCCGTAAGCCTCGTTTGTATACGCAGAGGAAAAAAGAAAGTACCATATGCCGTTGGAGATAAGCGTACCGCGTATACGTACGCCATATGCCGTCAACTGTCGTGCGGGGGTGACATACGACTCAACCTTTCACGCACCTTCCTGATGCGACCTTGTTCTTGCGCTCTTACGAGTGCAGGAACCCTGCACTCGTAGGAGCGTACAGAGTCGCGCCGTACGTGTCGAGTTCGAGGTCAACACCCTCTGGCAACGCTAACATCTGTAGTTGCTGCGTCATCGTCTTCTGAACTTCGTTATCACTCTAATGCTCTAATTAATGCTAAGACCGCAGTGAAGTACAACTAGTTTGAATTTCCTTCAGATTTTAGTAGTCACTCTGATTATGCTTGTTATCTCCATTAAGGTAAAGGGAGGTTTGTTGGCACGTTAACTAACTTGAGATAAAAGAGAATGAGTCGTGCACCACCGCATGCTTTGAGTTTGTTTCCTAAGGTTCTAAGCTTTGAAGTTCGAGATTAGTTTATTGCGAATACGTAAATAAGCATGCGTATTGTACCGTCAGCAGGAGATCCCAAAGTAGAAAATGTAAAGAGGACATTCTGTTCTTAGTGCATACACACGGATATGAGAGTAACATGGAGTAATAATACAAAACAAGACACGCAAGAAAGGCACAAGCCATAAGCAAAAGCTTAAGAAGAGAACGAAGACATGTCAACAACTGGTAAAAACAGCGACAATTGGAAAAATTATTACTTTTGACCCCACTGCGCAACCGATACCGACAAAACAAAACTGCTTGGTAAAAAAAAGATAACATTATGATAGATATTACGAATAGGAAAATATTTAGAAGAGGCCTGAATAGAGAACGTAAGCGTGCTACACGTGAGGTACTGAATATTCAATAAGAAGCCTTACACACTTACATGCAACTATTAAATACGGCCATAAAAGCAGCCCAGTATAATACGTTTCGTTATGAAGCATAGGAGATAGGGGAGGAGAACTTAAAGGACGAACCGTAGTCTACAAAATGTTTTCATTGGTTGGTTTACTAAGGGAAGGCGTGCGCCTGTGACGCGGAATACGTCCCTTCCACTTACATAAAGTTCTCTTCACTACTATGCATGAAGCGCGGAAAAGCCTGCTTCTAGAGAAAGGCAATTGCGTAGCCAGTGGTCAAGCGTAAATACGGCAAAAAAGTATATATATTGCAAGAATTTAGATTTTTTATACAATGAACTAAATAATATAACGTCCTGGGAGTCAAAAGTCATGATTATTACTACTCGGTATATCAAATAATACGCAATCTTAATCAGGAACTTGAGGAAAGGCGCGGACATCTGCAAACGCTGAATGACTCGGTAAGCGTAAACGAGAAGGTTACGAAACGAGTGAATAAAGAAATCGTAAGTAATGGCCGGAAAGAATTCAAGAGCCTAGATGTAGAAACATTACGCGGCCGTAAGACCGGAAGTGCGAACATTTTACCTACGTTCATTTTCGTGCTGTTTACTTAGTCCGACGTTGCTCATCATGCTCCGTTAAAAAAAAAAAAACGTGGGCGCTTTAAGTGTAAAACTGTATTGCGTAAGAAACGGAGACGAGATAACGAGGCGGAATTTCGCAAAACCCGTTTTGAGATCATTTAATTTACAGAAACGGCACGATGGTTTGAAGTGATCGATTGCTTCCGTCTCATTCTGCAGATATACACCGATGGGTATATAAACAAACGCTCTTCCTTCTTCTTTATCATCCGACCTGATTCGAGTAAACAACACAACAGATGCAGTTCCGTGCCTATCCTCCGCACACATGTGCTATATATATATATATATATATATATATATATATATATATATATATATATATATATATATATATATATATATATATATATATATATATATATATATATATATATATATATATATGCGCGTTCGAGAGTGCGCGCTTACAGCCTTTGAAGCGACAAGACTTGGAAGTTTGTGGAAGAAATAGAAAAGAGAATGACAATAAGAATAAAGCGGGATAAGTTGTACAGATTTTCGCCACTACTATATCGCATGAGAAAGGAAAGGCTCCATAGGAGCCAAAGAGATCGAAGTGCCTTCAGGGAGCGACGATCGCCGAAGGGCAAGCCTTTGTAATAGCTGTAGCACCTGCCACGTGATATCGGAAACATTCCCATATCTAGTTTCTTTCGCCAAAGAAACGAACCGATCTCCGTTTCTCGTTTATGTTTTGTTTTTCTCTTCTCCACCAGCCTATGTATAGAAGAGCATTGGATTTGAGCATACTGTGAATCATCGAGGATGAAATAGAGAAAGGGAAAGAGTGAAAGAGCCCGCAGCTCCTCATTAGAAACTCAATAAGGGAAGCCCCGCCTTGGCGGCCAGAGAGAGAAGAAAGATGACGTTGCACACAATACGCGTTAACTTCGCGCGCATGGCCCTTCCGTGCTGCGTGTTCGCGCGCGCACTCATTAGGCGCGTCGAGTTTTATTTGCCAGGCAATATACGTGCAGCGTAGCTGCGCGAAAGATAGAGAGAGGGACGATGCCTTACGGAGAAGCACCAGCGCGGAGCCCCGTCGTCAACGGTGGCGACGTAAGAAACGACGACTGCGCATGCTCCCAGCCACTCACACCTCTCTCTCTCTCTATCGCTCCTGCTTCACTCCAGAGCTCGCCATTTCCGCGTTCTGTCCGCTTCTCCGGCGGCGCGCTTTTTTATCGCGCTCGACGAGAGAGAATGCGCAGTTCCTCCTCGTAACCACTTCCACTCCTGCTTTTAACACCGACTGCGGCAGGGCGGATAAAGCCGCTGGCTTTCTTTTCGCGCTTCTTCATTTTCGATTGCCTCGTCGCTTAAGCACGCTTCGGCGGCGCTCGGAGAGCCCGTTGCCATTTGGGTAGGAAAATAAAAAAAAATGTTCTCATCGAGCTCGCTACGTACCTCCACTTCCTGTCTGAGAGGCCGATACAGTGCGCCGATCCGCGCAGCCTACACTCGTTACGAGTCGACGGAGGCATTAGCGCCGCAGTCTGGGATAAGCGTTGCTGCAGTCATCCCGGGATGTGTTTCGTTTGCGGTCATATATTATGCAGTGTTCGCTTGTCACTGCGCGCCACCACTGGGCCCACGGGGTACGCATTTGTTTCGGCGAAAACGGCACGAATGCGGGATTCATTTTTTTTCTTACGTCACCAGTTTGTAGAAGGGTGTGTTTGCTTGCTGGATAAGCTGTATCTAAAGATTTTGATAGAGGTGTGACACGTATATACTTATAGCGACCAGGACATGCTAGTGTACGGATGATTGTGTAGAATATATCATGTCGTGACGAAAGTGCGAACACCACAACAGAGCGCTGACAAAGTTTACTTGACCACGTTGTAACAAGCCATCGATCACTGATCTTTTGTAACGGACACCATTTCATGTCACATTACTGACCAAAGTCTGCAACATCAAATCCAAATTAACCAAAACAATGAAAGTAAAGTCTCACGCACAATTGATAACAAGAAGCAGATTTTCCACCCTTTAGCTATATATAACTGGCAAGAAATTCATCCTGCAGGATCAGCCGAGGAAGAAAATGCATTTATTAACATTTTAAATGCACATGACCATCAGAGAAACCATTATCAGTGTTACCAGAACTAAAATTTCAAACACAAACCATGGATAACTACTGATCTTTCGCGCTTCGTTAGTCACAAAAACGAGATGTATAAGAGCTTAAAGTGACAACAACATAACGTCAATTTCGAAGCAAGGTGCACACGATACAACACTAACCTTAAGAAACTTCCGAAGTTTCATAGCGGGGGTACTTCAACTTCAAAATGGCACAAGCTAACAACTACAGTAAGGTGATCTGGAAACTTATTGATGAATCTCTCAGTACAAGAAAGATGGATAGCAATGTTCCAGGAAATATTGAAGGAGATACCATTATAATTAAAAATATCGCTTTAAACAATGCTTTTAATGTTCCCTTTACGTATGTAAGCACTACCAGCTATACATCTTTGTACAAAAATGCTTATCGTCGAATCACTGGCGCGAAAAGCCTGAGATCAATTTTCTTTTGTCCAGCAACTGAAGACAAAATAAAAATAAATATTAATACTGACACTAAAAAACACCAAATCAGCAGGACATGACGGCGTATTGGCTCAAATTATAAAAAGCTTATGTTCACTTCTAGCTGAGCCATTAAGACATGTCATCAATCATATTTTCTGAACGAGTTAGTTTCCTCAAACATTAAAAATCACAAAAATAACACCCGTGTTTAACAAAAGTGGCAAGGTGAAAAGTACAAATTATCGCGCAATCGTCATATTTCCAGCGTCAATCAAAGTTGTTGAAAGGACCTTGTACCACAGACTCAACATTGTTTTTTTTTTTCGAAAAGTATAAGTTGAGCGCACCTGAACGATACGGCTTCAGGAAAGAAAAATTAGGAGAAGACGCTCTACTTAGTTACTGAAAAAAAAAGTAAACAGAAAAAATAAATTACAACTTTCATTGATTTCACGAAAGCGTTTGATATGCTTGACCAAACATGTTATTGACCGAATTAGAGCAATAACGCATCTGTCTACCTATATGAATAGCGCAATGTGGTACGGCTATGGTGCGGCGGAAGTTACAAGTGCCGACAGACAATACAACAAGGTGGCGGGTCTTCCGGCTCCCTATTGCGCGCCCTCGCAAACAGCACGCGACTACTCTCTGAAAATACAGTGCCGAATATCCCGCAGTAAGATCTGTGTAGCGCTAGTAATATAGAACGATAAAAAACTGCGCCATTCATTTCACTATGGCATACTTTTCTAATAACTTGGCCAATCAGTGCGTGGTGAAATGAGTGATCGATTGAGAACGCAGCTACAGGATGATGACTTTTCGTGTCACGCGACTCTTCATTACCTACAGACGCCGTATCGCAGTTCCGATCGCCAGAGCACTCTCCAAAAGGCACGCTACGTTCACTATACATTGAAATAAAGTTCACGATAAGCGGCATTGGCGGAACTCTTTATGTCACCAATTTGTATAGGATCGTGTGTTTGCTAGCTGAACACATTGCGTCCAATGATTTTCTAAAAGCTGCCACGCACCTATGGCTACCAAGTCACGCAAGTGCTCATATGTTAAACGTATTATGTAAGTGAGGAAAGCATAAACACCATAAGGAACACTGCTCACGCTGTCTTGTTATGTAAAAGGGTTATGTAACCCACATAGTCACATAACGTCGCACATCTAGCTTCTAGAAGCCATATACATTGGAGTGTTTTTTTCGAAATACAGTGTTTTCGGATACAATGCCTGTTGTTTGCACCATTATTCTAATGCTCGGTAAAGAACGATTAAACATGGCACGTTCTGAAATTGTGCTGTTCAGACAAATTTGGAGGAAGAGGAGGAACGATGGATAGAAATGCGTTGTGGTTAGCCAGAGACCATTGTTGTGACCGGCGCCGGAGCTGAAGAGGGAGCGGCGCTCCTTTAATCTTCAAACCAAACCGAACGACCGGCTGCCTACTGTTAGGACCGGCGCCAGGTCTGACAATGGATCGGCGTTCCTTTTGATGTTCCTTTTTAGTCGCCAAACGGGTTGGCGGCCTGTGTCCGCCATGTATTGTTCCCCCCTGGCCGGAGGGTGCGGCGTCTTGCCGCCACGACACCGTGAGCAGTTCGGGAGACCACAAGTGCAGCTTCTTCTTTGGAAGATGACGGCGGCGGCGGCGGCCGGAAATCGTCCCGCTAATTGAACGAGTCGTTCGGCGACCATTTGAAGCTTGTTTACGGCGGCCCTTTCGATGGATGCAGTCATCAACTTCAGACCCCTCGCCCAGCGACACCCCTTGACGAGGAGGAGCCACGTTCGTGCCACATGGCCGTGCAGTGACCACGCTTCAATTTTGAACGTTCACGTGGACCGTGCGTGCTCGTCACCCTCGCGGGTAATGTGTGATCCGTGGTTGGACGGTGCCCTCTGTACGCGGTCCCCGATCTAGGGATCTGGGGAGGACAGACCCTTTATAATGAGCCCCCACGGCTCATTCGGTGTGCTTTTTTTCGAGAAGAGAACCAGGCAGAACAGAGCAGAACCGAGCAGAACCATGTAGAACCAAGCACCATGGAGCGCTATGTTAGGAGTCATGTAGAGGCCTGCCACGTTTGAGGGCTCACCGTGTAGGGAGTTCGCAATGTATATATTGTAAATAAACCCTCTTCAAGTCTCTCTTCCTCCTGCCTCGACAACTTCATCCCGGACCTCCGGTGTCTGGAAACCCCGGTCGCAACAACTGGTTGGCAGCGGTGGGATACGAGTCTGCGACGGAGAGCGACATGTACCGGAGGCCAGCCGAAAGCCCTGGAACTCGGCGGGATCGAAGCAGCGTACCACCACCGCACGTAATGGGGTGAGTGCCTGGCTTTGTGCTTGAGATATATCGAGTCTTTTAGCCTAGATTCGTTAAAAGATAGATATAACCAACAACTGCCTGGCCACTGTGGTTGTTATCTCAGCACAAGGCAGCACTGGATGATTACCTGAGCAAGTACGCTAAAGCAGGAAAGCTTAGATGATTCAATAGGAACAAGTGGTAATGTTTCAAAATTTCTAAGGGTACGTTGCGGGTTAAATTTTAGGATGTTGTAAAAAGCAGGAGTGAAAAATTAACAAGAAAAAGTAGAGAGGGATGTTGGCCACGTAGTGCTACTTGGGTGCTTAAGCTTGTGGTCTCCGCTGTGAGATTTGCCAGGCTTCAATTTCTCTAGACCCAGAATTGAAACGCTGGTGGGTTTGTGTTTTGTCACAGCTGAGCCAAAGCAAAGTAGTCGCCATGGATCTTACGAGATTGACAAGAGAGGACCTGCTGAACCTGTGTTGGGATCTGGAGCTAGATTTTAATGATGATATGCCTGCTTCTAAACTCCGCGAAGTGATTCTCGAAAGCAATAGTGACAATGAGGAAATCGAGCACTTCGGGAATATGTACTTATTGGACCAGGAGGAGGAAGTACAAAGGGCGCAAAGAAAGGAAAGATGGCGCCAGGAGGAATTGGAAGCTGAGCGCAGGCATGAAGAACATATAAAAAGGATGCAGGAATTAGATGAAGAGATAGAAAGGCTTAATTGTGAATTGGTGGCATTGCAGCAGAGTGGTCAATCCATAGATGTAGCGCACGAACGGTGCGATGTAGCGGCGGTGCCATTTAAGACCGAAGCGAAGGCTACAGGTCAGACATCTGTAGATGAAGTGCACGAACGGTGCGACGTAGCGGCGGTGCCGATTAAGGCCGAAGAGAGGGCTACAGGTCAGAAATTTGCAGATGTACCGCACGAACGGTGCGTTTCAGCAGCGGTGCCGTTTAGGGCCGAAGAGAGTGCTGCGGGTCTGATATCTGTAGATATAGCGGCGGTGCCGTTTGAGGCCAAAGAGAAGGCTAGTGCCTGTAAGGGAATGGAACAGGTTTTAACCCATTCTGAGGGAAAAGAGCTCGCGGTCACAGCAGGGTGTGAGGGTTCCGTGGTGGTGGAAACGAAGTTAAGATTAACAGAGTGTTCCATCGAACCTTGCAGCCCTGTAGACCATGTTGATGAGCGTCAGAGGCGGACGAAAGGCTCCAGGTTTGGCACCAAGGAATGTGCCAAACGGAGAAAGCGTCCGAAAAACAGAAGCGCGGCAAGGCTCGCGATCAGCGCGGCGCGTTTGACGAGGACCTTCAAACGGCGTGGCGGATTTGCGAGAAAAGGCCCGTTGTCTTCTCTGACTGGCTTAAATCGCATGCGTCTGAGCGGCCGGAGAGTAAGGAACAGAAGTGCGCAATCTACGCGGCCGCGGTCTAACGATGAACTGATAGGCAATCATCAGGACTGGGCGCGCGAGATGGCGGAGGAGCATATCGGTGATGAAGAACGTCAGAGTAGGACGAAAGGCTCCCAGGTCCGCACAAAGAAGCGTGCACAGGGGAGAAAGCGTCCGAAGGGCAACAAAAAGGCAAAGCTCGAGATGAGCACAACGCGTTTGAGTAAGGGTTTCAAACGGCGTGGTAAAATCGCGAGAAAAGTGCCGTTGTCATCTCTGACGGGTCTGTATCGTATGCGTCCGAACCGCCGGAAAAGAAAAGCGCATCGTACGCGGCAGTGTTTGAAGGATAGATTGCTAGGCAATTATCCAGACAGTCCGCGCGAAAAATCAGATGAGCATGTGGGTGCTGGTGAGCATCAGAGATGGGCGAAAGGCTCCGTAGACGGCACCAAGAGACGTGCAAAACGGAGAAAGCGCCGTAAAAACAGGCAGGCAAAAATCGCGACGCGTTTGAGGAATGTATTCAAATGGCGGAGCGAAATTTCAAGAAAGTTGCCGTATCGCAAGCGTCCAAGCGGCCAGAGAACAAAGAAAAGAGAAGCGCATTGTGTGCGTAAGTGGTCGAGGGGCAAGAGACCCTTCCGTTGTTCTCGCGGTGCATTGGACGGGGTGCGGGGCAAAAGAGTCGGTGGTTTTCGAGGGGCAGGAAGCGACGGCAAGTCGGCTTCGAGGAACGTCGCGGGGTTCGGTAGCAGGGCGATTGACGCGTGTTGTAGACCCCGCTTCTCGAGAAAATCGTTCCGGGCGCGACCACCGCGAGTTCGACTCAGAGTTGTTGCGAACAGCTGTTAGCCTCTCGGAAAACGTCGACTCGGGACTGTTGAAAGGAACATTTTGTTTGTTTTTGTGATTTTGTAAATAACTCGTTTGTACTTTGTTTTCGTTAGCGCTCTATCATTTTGGTAGCCTATATGCGTTGTATAGATCTATTGGAAGGATAGTGACACGCATTAGAGCGTACAGAATTAGGCGTTTGTCATCGGCACCGGAGTTGGTTTGTATGCGTCCGAGCCGCCGGACAAAACGAAAAAAAAAAAAAAAAGCACGTTGGGTAGAAAGGCAGACCCTTTCGTCGCTCTATCGACGGCATGTTTGATGGACTGCGGGAGTGCGAGGTACTCAGCGAGAGTAAGAACGCAGGTTGTCAGCGCAGAGCTTTGCGGGGGTCGGAGGCGAAGCGAATGGGTTTTGCCATTGTTCCATTTCCCGTTCGCCTAAAAAGACCCACAGGACGCGACACCGCGCGTTAGTCCCAAAAAGGAGTAGACATCCGTGAGCTTTTGACGATGGTCATTAGTGGATTTATTTTGTTTTGAAATTTGCTTTTGACTGTTTAAGTTGTTTTGGATTTTAATGTGTTTTTTAAGAATCTCGTCTACCAAATAGTGTTTAGGTAACACATTTTTTGGTTTTGTTCATTTCTTGGGCGTTGTACGTTTAGCTAAGGTAAGCGTTGTGCGATTGCATAAACGACACGCATAGGAGCCTGCGTCATGGTAGATACGTGTAAATGAGCAGGAGCAACGTTATGAACTAATTATGACTGAGCGTAGAGACGCAAAGTTATTGCTTGCGAGATTTTTCAGGATTCATGCGAAACTTTTTTTGTTGTTCATTTAATGTTTTGTTCGCATGTGTCCGGTGTGTAAGAAAAGCTAGCTCGTGAGTTTATATGTATGCTTTGTGAAAGTGGCAACAGCAAGGGAACGGTTAGGTGGTATCTCCTCCAGGCAGGCGCACTGTGATGTGCGTTTGCGGATGTATAATAAAGAGGTTCCTAATGCAGGTGCAGCACGGCAGTTATGCTTTCGTCTTCTCAAGAGGAATTGACGACTGGCTTTGGCGGCACTAAATTTCGGGAACTAAAAGATAGCGTGAAGTAAAATGCTTCATTTTATGAGTATGATACCTGGTGGGTTACGGCGGATTACTCACGCAGGCACTCGGGTATGCCACGGTGAGCGCATCACTTGACAATTAGTTTTCTTGAAAGCAGTTTGATGGGAAGATTATTATCGGATCGGGATTAGGAGTTTTGGTGAAACCTCAGAGAAACGTCCCGATTGCTGCTTTGTGTTTGGTAATACTGCTTAAGTAAGGTTGCTTTTGGATAATTTGTCGGACTCGACGTGTCTCAGTGCGGGCAGGGTGCTCTCCCGTGCCTGTGGTGGTGTGTATGAATGCTTTCCCCAGAGGGGAGCCACAAGGAACGAGAGGGAAAGAGTCCTTGGCTGAGCGTCATCAGCAGTGGCCTGGAAGACAGCACTACACAGCGACACTTCGAGCAACCTGTGCAGCTGGTCACCCTCAGGTCGCTTCTCCCGCCGGCGGACGAGCTGTTGTGACCGGCGCCGGAGCTGAAGAGGGAGCGGCGCTCCTTTAATCTTCAAACCAAACCGAACGACCGGCTGCCTACTGTTAGGACCGGCGCCAGGTCTGACAATGGATCGGCGTTCCTTTTGATGTTCCTTTTTAGTCGCCAAACGGGTTGGCGGCCTGTGTCCGCCATGTATTGTTCCCCCCTGGCCGGAGGGTGCGGCGTCTTGCCGCCACGACACCGTGAGCAGTTCGGGAGACCACAAGTGCAGCTTCTTCTTTGGAAGATGACGGCGGCGGCGGCGGCCGGAAATCGTCCCGCTAATTGAACGAGTCGTTCGGCGACCATTTGAAGCTTGTTTACGGCGGCCCTTTCGATGGATGCAGTCATCAACTTCAGACCCCTCGCCCAGCGACACCCCTTGACGAGGAGGAGCCACGTTCGTGCCACATGGCCGTGCAGTGACCACGCTTCAATTTTGAACGTTCACGTGGACCGTGCGTGCTCGTCACCCTCGCGGGTAATGTGTGATCCGTGGTTGGACGGTGCCCTCTGTACGCGGTCCCCGATCTAGGGATCTGGGGAGGACAGACCCTTTATAATGAGCCCCCACGGCTCATTCGGTGTGCTTTTTTTCGAGAAGAGAACCAGGCAGAACAGAGCAGAACCGAGCAGAACCATGTAGAACCAAGCACCATGGAGCGCTATGTTAGGAGTCATGTAGAGGCCTGCCACGTTTGAGGGCTCACCGTGTAGGGAGTTCGCAATGTATATATTGTAAATAAACCCTCTTCAAGTCTCTCTTCCTCCTGCCTCGACAACTTCATCCCGGACCTCCGGTGTCTGGAAACCCCGGTCGCAACACCATGCAGCTGGCTATCCTGTGCTGTGAAAAGCGGATGAGGTGTAAAAAAAATGGTAGGAAATAACATACACACACTGAAAAAAAAAACGTAATAGGTAAAGGTTGTATATTCTATGAATTGATGACAGCACGCATATCGGTAAGATGCACAAATACGCGTTCAGTGGATTCTTCATTGTGAGTATGGTCTCGGCCTGTGTCCCTTGTATTTTTTCTTTCTCTTCTGCAAATTTCAAGTCTACCTAAAGCGGCTGTTTTTCCTTTCTAGATGCAATCAAACGGGTAAATTCGCAAGAAAAATGGACGATCGTCTCCACGCTGCAGATACAATGGTCACATGTTGGCCAATCCAATATTAAATGAGTAAGCGTCCGCGAAGGCCCCGACACGCCGCAAGCAGCACGAAAGCGTGTTCTTGGCAGAATTGGACGGGGCTGCACATCGAGATCCGATTCCTTATGGTACTGATAGGCCATGGACGACTAGAATGTTATGATGACTGAGCTTGGCGTCGAAGTCAAGCTGAGCCTGTGGTAATTGCTGCTGTGACGTACGAAGTACGACTCAAAGGTTACAAGAAGACGGAAGTTTCGTGACAGACCCAGGAAAAAGGAAAAGCCTACAGTCGAGTCGCGCGACTTCCTGAAGAAACCTCCAACAGCGTTCTAGACTCTCTCTGTGTTTTTTTTTTTTCGGCGCCCTTCGTTAGGTCTGCGTCCCTTTCACTGAAAACAACATACAAGAGCTTATAACTGCACTTTCTTTTTCTGAGACTAACGAACGAGGAGAGAGAGAAAAAAAAAGAAAGGATGCCGTACAAGAACTGACAATAAAGCTAGATCAAGTACAGGAAAGTTCTTGCAAGAATGCATTTGTCGAACATTCGCCCTAACCCCGGGGACTAACAGGGTCTTTTCCTGTCGTCTTTACATAAGGCCACCATCAATAGAAATGGAAGGTTATGTACGCACGCACGCGCACGCATGCACACACCGGCACACACCAGCACACGCACATACAAACGCACATACGTGCCCACATGGTTCTCAACTAAGGCCGACAAAAATAAAAAGCACAAGCCCTGTACGCACGCATGTACACACACGCACAGACGAAATAACATCAAAACACACACAGGCCCACGCACGCGCGCACGCCCAAAGAATGACCCTGCACCGTGACGCTATGCTTTGCCGCATCACGCGAAACCAGCGAGGCGGAGTTTATACGAAGGAGCATGATTATGTAACGGCGGCAGGAACAGCAGGCATGCGAGAGCGCCATCTACCCGCGCATGAGGCAAATATAGAAGGAATAAGGCGCCGACGACGCGTAAGAGGAAAAGAACGAAAGAAAGTGAGGAAGGGAACGTCGGTATGAAAGCGCCACTTCTGGGCGCCGCTCAATCCAGTGAATAAATAGATTAGAAAGAGAAGTGTCGCTTGATCAACGGGCGTAAACACGGAGGCGCGATGGCCGCGTTAGCGCAGCAGATGCGCTAGCAAGCGTGGCATCCCTAAAGCTACTCGCGCCACTCCGTTTCTCTCTCTATATATATACCTCGCAGAGTGTGTGCGCTTCCGATGACAGGGCCGATGCGAAATCGCAGCCGTGAACACGCAAGCAGTAAGTGCATCACACTTTTCTGCCCGTGTACTACTCAGTAAAGAAGTACAAATGATGATGACATACTTTACTGTCCCTCGGCTGTAGTTGATTCGAAGACATTTTTTGGCAGGGCAATCGCATGAAGGGAAAGCCGTTTGATATTTGTATACGGGCGAGTGTGTAAATTTTCGATACTACTAAGTGATTTTTACAATTGCAATTTCGAAGCGAGTGAAAATCCTTGAACAGCGGAGCAAACGTTTGGACGACGAGCCTCGACTTTTGCCGAGGCAAGGATTGCTTTCCCTAGCACCATGTACGCTCACGCTTTCATCTCTCTCTCTTAACGACAGGAGGGGAAAAGAAAAAGATAGCAAGTGCAAAAAAAATAGAAAGATCAAGCAGTATATAGGGTGCCCCAGCTACATTTAGCCAGGGTTTAAAAGTATGCCGAATCACGCAATTACGACGCGACCAAATACATGTTAGAAGTGTGGCAGCTTGGGCTAGTTGGTATGGCATGACGATAGTTATAGCGCGAGAACAAAACGACGACACAGAGACAAGAAGGACACGTGTCTTTCGTGTCCTTCTTGTCTCTGTGTCGTCGTTTTGATCTCGCGCTATAACTATCGTCAAATACATGTTGTTCACCGTTGCGTGGAGTTATAGAAACTATTTTTTGTGTTCGAAAATATTGTTTAATTAGATCTGTTTAATCACCTAACTTTTGAAGGAACGAAGATGAACGAAACATTTTGATGAGAAAGTTGTAGATTGGTTTGCTTAAACGCCTGATTAGACACTTTCGAACTTTATATTCTTTAGTTATTAGTGTTTTTCTGCTAACTACAAATTCCCGCAAAGGACAAAAAAAAAATCACAGCTTATCCGCCAAGTACATGATGATAAGTGGGGCGAAGCGTCCATCCGTTTGTTCGTTCTTGCTTCTGTCCTTCCATGCGCCCGTCTGTGCGACCATCCATGCGACCGTCCATCCATGCGTCCGTCCGTCCATCCATCTGTGCGTCCGTCAGTGCATCTATCTGCTTGTCCGTCCATCCATCCATCTAGTCAACACTCCAAGTATCACCATCTCGCATCCTTTCATCATATATTCAGCATTCAGCAGTACCACCATCCAGCGGACATTACATGAATAAACAAGAGGTGGAACTCGCGCATTTTCCTACGGCCTGCGTTTCGTATCTACTTCCTACCTTTCACCGCCTCTAGTTCAACGCTATATACTAGTTCACTATATTCATGGCACTGCGGCCAAACCCTTGCTAAACCTTGCTAAAACCAAGGAGGTGACGCCCAGCGAGTTTAACGGGACAACCCTTTCTGGTCAGATAGTGCTCTAAGTGCGTCTTTCTAATACTAGTTTTTTTTAGTAAGCATCAAATTCAAGGCGAATTTGATTGGAGATTAAGTCACCAATACTCGTCTCTGTAAGTTATTTCATCATAAACAACTATCTTTTTTATTTGTGATTAACGTGTGTCCGTTTCCTCCTCAATTGAAAAGGGTGCGCGCATGCCATTCCTCTAGTCTGGCCGTGGACGTAACTGCCTACTACTACGACAACTATATACATCGCGGACGCACTACCCATGGCATTCGAAGCTTCACCTCCCCAAAATACCACGTGACCCACGCGCGCCAGCGCGCACGATGATTCTGGTGATCCCTAACGTTCCGCGTACGAACGACCATATCATTTTTTCCGATTGTGCTGCCTCGACAGGGCCGCAGCGATGATGGTGGGTTTGTGACGAACATGTTTTGCTATCAGCCATGAAAGTGATAACAGCTGTGACTGCTTATCGCTGTCATGAGCTGGTTCGAGGGAAGCAAGCGTTCGTAAGCGGAACGTCAGAGAGCACCAGAAGCACGGCGCGCGTATAGGCGTGCTAGCGGGTTTGTCACGTGCTATTTTTTTGTGTGTGTTTCACGGGCGTTTGTAGTTAGGAGAAAACCACTAATAAATTACAAATATAATGTTCGAAACTGTCCGATCCGACGTTTTGCAAAGTGATCTACAACTTTTTCATATAAATTTTTTATCCATCTTTGTTCCTTCAAAGGTTCGTTAATTAAACAGATCTAATTCAACAATATATTAGAACGCAAAAAATAGTCTCACCAATTGCAGGCAACGCTCAGCAACATGCATTTGGTCGCGTCGTAATTGCGCGGGTCGGTATATTTTTAAACTCTGGCTAAAGATAGCTGAGGCACCCTGTATATACAAAATAAAATCGCAGTTTTCGCGTATTACCAGCGAGTTCAAACCCCCTCCCCTCTTTTGTGGCAACTACAAAAATAAAACAACACAAGTTGCTCAATATAGTAAAAAAACAGCAATATATTATAGCCCGTTTCAACCGACACCAGCGCCGACGCCTGCAGAAGACACCACTTATCAGGAACAGCGAGGATACGCTGTGTGTCGGGAAACATGGAAGCGGGAAGTACTTGTGAATTTCTGTGCACATCCCATTTCTATTTCCCCCTTTTTTTTTGTTTCCTTACGCTCCGGCTGTACCTTCAAAATTAAATTCCTCTCTGGCAGCTCGACAGCTGAGATATACCCGCCGCTGCCTGCGAGAAGGTGAAGCGATCTCCGCTGCCTTTGTGTGTCTCTTGTATGTAACCCCTTAAACGCTGCAGTTATGCTCGCTTTATATAACACTCAATTAAACCACTTTAACGACTGGAAAAAAGAATCAATAGTTTACTTTCAATAGCTCAGGAAGGAGGAAGGAAGCAACAAAAGGGTGAAGGCAGGGAGGTTAACCAGAAAGACAGCTGGTTGACTACCCTACACTGAGGGATTAGGGAAGGAGAATAGCTCAGTGTTTCCAATATGACCGTGAGCGTGATTGAAAGCTATAAATCGGGTAATTCAAGATTACGTTGTTATTTATTATGTCGTTTTTTTTTAAAGCAAACTTAGCACAGGTACAGAGCCAGAGGCATTACCGAGAAGGGGTATAGTCAACCGGTACAAATAAACAATAAGAGCTGTAATAAACCAGCACAATGTAAAAAAAGCTCAGTATACATTTACAACTTTATAAAATCGTATACGTGTTATCCACGAATGAAACATTCTGAGAAAATATATATTTGAAATTTGTGGATTAGCGAGGTCAAAGTACGTTCAACATTGCGTGAAAAAAAAACTACGGACGAAAGCAAACAACGAAGATACGCGCGTCACACACTGTGTGTGTGTGTTCGTTGTTGAATTAATTATGCGTCTTTTACGCACCACGCTACATGATATGACCCAGCAACAGATCCAAATGGCAACTGTAAGGCAGTATCAGCGCTACCTCAAATAGTAGTACTACGTGAAGAAATCTTAGGGACGCGAGACTCTGCGATAAAGCTGAGTTCTTGCCCATAATGTATATCCACTGACTAAATGTCTAAGCTTGTAGTGATTACTGAGACCTACACCATTATCCGTTAACTTGAAAACGTAATGCATTAATGGAATTAGTAACAGTGATAGTGTCGCAAAAATGTATTATACCACTAGGAAATAGCAGGAACAGTTTGACCAGAGATAACCGCGACGTCTTGATGTCTTCTCTGTATAACGCCAATCGCGTTTGTTTTAGTCTTTTTAGCAACCGGCCTGTTACACGTGTAAGCACCATCCGGCAGGCCACGTCTGAAAAGGCAGTTTGAAAATAGCGTAAGCAAGGATAGCGTTTGCGTACGCCCGCAATTTCCATCACTCAACGGGGGACCGCAAGGAGATTGCGTACGATGCATGCGAGGTGACGACAAACGATCACTCAGTAAGGCTCTGTGTACGCTATTTTAAGGCTGCATAATTTTGGCGGGAACTTTGTGATAGTTTTAGACATTACCTATGAGATTACACACACTACGAGAGTAGTAGAGTTTATTCTAGTGCTAACGTGAACATCAACAATAACGCAAAATTTTTTCCAACAAATACTAATTGTTGCGATCTTACATCCCAAAACCAAGACATGATGTAAGAGGCGCCATTGTGGGAAGGCTTCGGAAATGTCGACCATTGGGGGGTTCGTTAACATGCACCTAAATACAAGTATACGGACTTCTAGCATTCAGTTTTCTTCGAAACGTGGCCACCGCGGCGGGGATTCTAACGCGCGACCTTCCGTTCCGAATTCAAGCACCATAAGCACAAGGCCAGCGTTTCGGGTAGATTTATCGATCACTCATGCACGAAAGACGACGTGTTTCATCGATCATCAGTCCTATCGATGACCTACGTGCGTGTTTGCCTATTGCACTGCAGTTTGAACATCGCTTCTTTTACTGAGCATGAGCATGTCCAGTAAGGCGTTTTATTTTTATCCGCTGCGTTTTTTTTCTTTCTTCACCGTCGCAACAGCGTGGCAATAAATAGATGTTGTTACTTGTGCGGAGCACCTAGTTTTACCCCACTGAACGCTGAACCACTGCGAAGAAGCCTACCTCCCTCGCTACGTGTGACGTCACGCGTTTACCGGTGCCGTCGACGCGGGCCTCTTTAGCGCGGACAGTTGCCGGGCGCTGAAGATGCTAGGAGGAAGAGGAGAGAGTGAGGAAGCAGTCGACGCGGCACCGGGGATCCCCGGAGTGACGTCATTACCGGCGCGCATCATGTGACCCAGGGGTCGATGAACTCGGCCGGCTGGCTGCTACTGCCTGTGACGAGCTCCTGGAGGCTCGTCTCCGCCACACAGACGTTAAGCGCTGCCGTGTAAAAAAATGAAGAAAATAAATATGGGAGGGACGAGAGTGTTGCGCTGAGTGGTACTGTACTAATTAGTGTTTTCTTAATGATCTTTGTTATTAAACCGTCCGAAGCAACACTGTATATTGAGACATAACGTGAACGGGAAAGCGTAAACGTAGCCCCGCCGCGGTGGTCTAGTGGATAAGGTACTCGGCTGCTGACCCGCAGGTCGTGGGATTGAATCCCGGCTGCGGCGGCTGCACTTCCGATGGAGGCGGAAATGTTGTAGGCCCTGGTGCTGAGATTTGGGTGAACCCCAGGTGGTAAAAATTTCCGGAGCCCTCGGCTACGACGTCTCTCATAGTCATATGGTGGTTTTGGGACGTTAAACCCCACAAATCGATCAAGCGTAAACGTTGAAAAACAAAGAGACGTGCTACGCAGGCACCTGTTGCACGTTGCCCACTTCGTTTGCACGAAACATTAACATGAAGACGATACGAATTTATATAGGCCCATGATTTTACCCAACTAAAGTAGAAAAAAATACTAAAAACATGCCTCATAACGACAAATAAAAATGTGCGAACACGCAACACTTGATAGGGCTCCTTTTCATTAATGAACGCGTGTTTTAATGTCAATAATAATAAAAACAAGCACACACAAAATATGCAAAAAGTCTGCATTTTTTTTAATCTGTCGCGGAAAGCGCTCCGATCTGCAAGATGGCTACAAGTTATTACCCAGCGTGGTCGTTTAACCCGAGCGTGAAGCTAGGTTTTAAAATGCTTGACGGAAACAGTGCATCAGCTTCTGTGCGTTGCTTGTGTGTAACGTGACAGTGCCCAACTTATGCACGTAACTTGGCATCATTCTAAACGCATTCTTTGTGAAAATCAGTCCACAGTTGACGAAGAAGGAAGCTAATGGCGTTTCTACCAGCAGAATTGGAACGGCACTAGTTGGCGCAGCTCGTAAATTGTGACAAACGCTGATCCACCCAAAGAGAAGTGTATTGTGGCTTCTCTGCAGTACTACTAAACAACGTGGTGATGCCCATTCACTTCGGGAATCTCAAGCTGAGATCGAATAACGGTACATCGTGCGAATGAATTTGCGACATAGCCGTGAAAGCAAGAACATGCCACTGGTGTATTCGGTTTTACCTGATAGCCCGCACCGGAACCTTAGCGGACCACATTCTCACGATGGCGGCCGAAACTCGCACGGTCCCTGACGTATTCGCCTGTAATGACCCGAAGACGAAAACCATCGCCATCTCGCCCGATTTGATTGAAGGCTACTGATTTTAGCCCCAGAAAGTTTACTGCACCTAGCCTGGTGTCACATTGCCTCTGAAATCAGAGTCATTGCAAACTTTCTGTACCTCACGCAACTCCGGGATTGGTCCAACAGCGACCAAGCAAGGACGTCATGTGATGACGTCATCATTGGACGTCACGTTACGTTTCGTCACAACGACGTCACGAATTCAGGCTATCTCTGACAGCAGGCTATCTCTGACATCGCACGATGACGACTTTCACATCCCTCGTGTTGAGGCTTACAGTCACTTCTCGCGTTCACGGGACATCTAAAACTTTCGCTGCAACAAATGGGCATAATGTGTCATTGATATAAGTGAAGCTGTTATGCAAGTAAATGCATTTGGCCATTTCACTTCCGAGAATATGACCTCACCTGTGCGCGCTGATTGGCTAATGCAGTGCGTGACTGGTGTGACAAAATGAGCAGGCAGAGTTATTTTTACGGAGAAGATCAGTTTGCCTGCACACTGACCTCGTTCCATAAATTGATGCGTGGTATTGTCCGCTACGCCACAAAAAGAGTAAAAGAAAGTACTTCAGAAAATTATCGACCTGCTACTCAGTCAATTATTATCCTTAGACATCCACACGTATCTGAAGAAATTTCCCTCATATAACGTCAGAAAAGTAGCTGTGTGACGAAAAGTGAGCGACTGCACCCAGCCACGGACGCCGAGAAACGATTGAAGCTTGAGGTAGAGGAGAGTTCAGTGTTTCAAACGAACAAGAGCTAAGCAATAATTGCATAGCCGGAATGAATAAAATTCAAAGGCCCTCCACCACCACGAAAGCCAGCGAAGCTGTGGCTATTGTGGCTCCCGTACAGCGAATATTGCTCCAGTGAATTAGTATTTTGCTATTTTTTACTATAATGAGCGAATAAAAGGGCACACTCTCAAAGATGCCCATTTTCTCTTGCGCATGACACATATTATTTCATAAATAGCAGCTAATGGTGGTCTCAAACTATCTTTCTTCTTTTTTTATAGCAAATGCTTCCATCTCTCTCTCTCTCTCAAAGTGAAATCCTGTAGAGCATATGACCCACCGTCATTTCTAAACTACAAAACTGGCTCGTCGACGTTCGTTTCTTATGCAAGTATATATAGTGTCGTCTTCGAGGAAAAGTTATTTATGACATTTTCAGGACTATAAATAAATTTTGACGACCTATTTTGTTATGACAGTGAAATCAAATACCAACATGTCTACTTTTACGCCACGTTCATTTCTTTCGACGCAAGAACACTGCATTAGTCGAGTTGATCGGTTGCAAAAACGGCTGTTCTACGCTTGTTTTATGCGAACGGGATCCACCAGAACCTTTGCAGATATAAACAGCTTCGTTACAAAAGAGAGGACAATTGAGCGGTCAAGTGGGACGCGGTCAACGCGGGGCGAGGAAGTGTCGAGCGAGCGAATATGTACTGGCGCAGGAACGTGAACGGAATGGCCCATCGCGCCATCAAAGGCACCCGGCGAACTTGTGAGCACGAGCCGGGGAGTAAGACGAGTGGTGGTGACATCACAACTACACGCGAACGACTCTAATTCATCGTAGACGTCCATGGGGAAACTTGTGCTCTGTCTTTTCTTTTTTATTATTCCCCCTTTCCCCTTCACGAAGTGTAGGGTAGCCGATAAGAGTCAAAGCTTGGTTAGGGGCCGTTCCACGCGCTTCCCGCACAGCCGCAACGCACGTGCTAGGACCGCACGCAAGCGGGGGACAAATAAGCCAATTGGCGACGCTCTTTTAGCATCCACAGCGTCGCCAATTGGCTTATTTATCCCCCGCTTGCGTGCGGTAGGGGTCCCGGCACATACGTTGCGGCTGTGCGGAAAGCGCGTGGAACGGCCCTAAATTCCCTGCTTTTCCTATTTGTTTCTCTCTCTCCGTCCAGTTTTGTGTCAACGAAAAATGTAACTAAAACAACGGAAAGTTCACAAAGAGACAACCGCGTAATTATGCAGACTCTCTTGTATGAGGTGCCACATCGACATGTGTCACGTCTGATTTGTGGACGCCGTCGCCAGCAAGCCGCAGAGTCAGTGATGCTCTGAAAGATAGGCATGGTGCGAGTTTCTTGCACGTGTGGCAAGAAAGCAGAAAGCTGCCGCTCGAACCCGAAAGGCGGCGGGGAAGTCCACGGTTCACCGAATGCCGGCATTCGGATTTGAAGCCGCTCGGTGAAGGGAGGCACACCGCTGCGAGAACGCAGCGTTGACCGCGGACTACGCTCGCCGGGCCATCCTACGGTACCATACGATACTGGAGTAGGGCCCTCGTTGCGCTGGCGAAAAACGGCGGGAAAATTTGAAAGAAAAAGAACGGCTTCGGAAATGGTGTAGGGAGGACACAACTAGGTTTTTTCTGCGTACGACACCGACTCAGTGACCCCCCGGATCCAGTCGTCCAGAAGCTCCTTCGGCTTGTGCTCCGAAGGCTCCCACCGGAAGCCTCACCGATCCTCCTGCTGCGGCTCTCAAGCATCACATTTGGACTATCTTTCACACAAAAGCATTAAAGTTCCTCATGGGATAGATATAGAGTTCTTCACTAAATCAAGAAACTGATTCTATTAGTGCATGCTCACCTAGGCTCACATGCCTGTTTGTTTAAGTCTGGAGCATTTAGAAGTTTGCGTTTGCAAATGAGTTCTGCAGAGACCCGCAAGGTGGCGTAAAGGTCAAGAAAGGATAACTAGATAGCCACCCATTTGTAGCACGAAGCCACAAGCTTTACTTTCTGAGCTATTCGTGCAGTTTTTTTTTGTGTGGTTTCGTGCTCCAGGTGGGTGGCTGTCTGTTTTACCTTTCTCAGGTTTGTGTGTGTTTTTGTGTGCTGTCTTGCGGTATTAAACGTCTTTGTGCGGGCAAAACGGTCGTGCATACTTCTGGTCTAATTTATGGTACGAACATCGACGAGATGTGACAACGTGTTCAAGTGTTCAATGGTAATCATAAAAACTTAGACCACCAACCATTTCGATTTCGAGGTGTTCGGTTACCCGAGAAAAACTTACGAGCATCTGTGACTTACGGAAGGACAGATTGTTCTTGCCTTTTAGCTAATGAAAAGCTGCTGCATTAACTCCGTTGAACTTCTATAACGATCTTGTATCACCGCATTCTTTCCGTTGAGAAACTATACCTCTGATGAGTTTCTTCTGAGTGTTTTTGTCCTTGTAGATATTCTGTTGAGAGGCGATCGAATGTCGGATACGATTAAAAAAAAAACAAGTGATAAAAACTGCCCGTGAGTTCACACGATCTCGATGCGCACACACCAAGAAGTTTTATGGTGGATATGCTATTAAAAAAATGTGTTTGCAATGTTGCCAGAATAAAAAAAAAACATACATGTATATGTAAACCCAGCGTAAAAATTTGTAACGTTTGAGCGTAACATTTCAAACAATCTGCGCATGACAGCTGCGCAAGCGGGCGTCAACGTGAGGGCTTTCATGCGTGGAGGTGCCGTCGTTAAAGGAGTCAATGTTTTCAGCCGGGATTTCCAACGTAAATAGTTAACCATTTCACTCTCTCTCTCTCTCTCTCTCTCTCACACACACACACACACACACACACACACACACAACGCCCGGTGTCAAACATCAACTACTTCAAGAGAACGCAGAATTCAACATATTTTATTATCTGTGATATCGGAAAGGTCACTGTAAGCACCAACAAAGAGCGGGTGAGATCAAGACACAATGGTGTATAACGTAACTGCTGCTCACGTCACAATCTGGCATCAAAGCCGACAAAGACATAACTACAAAAAAATGAGACATTGCAAACCGTTTAAAATTTTTACCACGGTTTACTAAACATATAACTTTTTTTTTCATCTCATTTCAATTCGCTCTAGTTGTTCCGTGACGGCGAAACGCTCCCACTCGAACGGGTTATAAAAATTAAAGATCACGACTTTATATTATGCGAACTTTCAACAGCTTTTCGGGGGTTAATGGATGATTTGTAGTTAACGATAGGTGATACGGCTTGATACAGCGCTGGAAGTCAGAAGAATTATCTTTCCTTTTCCATCTTTTTGCCGACTTAATATTCTTCATGGTTACTACATACTGTATAGACGACGTTAAAGCGAGCCCATGTTAGGCGCCTACCTATCCCGCAAATACTGCTTCCAGCAGTACGTTTTCACAACACCTTAACTAACATTAATTACTGTCGTGTAACTTTACATCATTAAGACGTCATAATCATATCATCCGCGCCGACTTATTCAGTCACTGCGTTCACGCTGTAGTCTCATGCTTATGAACTTTCACTCCGCCCTCCTCTTTTTTCTTTCTAATATACAGCCTCTGTGACGGGTTCTGCGACCTATACATTTCATGCTTTGTCTATACATTGGGCCAGTTGGTCGCACATTCGTAATAAGCGTTCGTCCTGTTGTGTTCGTTTGCTTTTGCCCGTTACGTCTTTTTTGAGGTGTTTGTACCTACTACTAATATATATATATATATATATATATATATATATAAACAGGCCTCACTCAGGTCGTTTATACCGATAAGCGTGCGCTGGTTTTCCCAGTGTGGGGCTGACAAAGTTTCTTCGCAACCCTCCCCCCCCTTCCCCAACCTCCTCTTTCTCTTTCTCATTGAATGAGTTCAAAAGACAAGATGCTCCATGACGGAAAGGGAGAATAATAAGGAAGCGATGACGCGATTTTCACGAATATCTGCCTTCTGGTCCCGGACTTCTCGACGTAAACAGTTCTTGGAGTGTAATATAGGGGCCTTCGGCTGTCATTATCGTGTCAAATTTGCGTGGCTTTAACTCTGCTTTTTTCCTCTTAACATCACGACTAAGTCAACGTATATGATGCAAAGTTTAAGCTCCTCCGATTGATGATTTGATTGATATGTGGGGTTTAACGTCCCAAAACCACCATATCATTATGAGAGACGCCGTAGTGGAGGGCTCCGGAAATTTCGACCACCTGGGGTTCTTTAACGTGCACCCAAATCTGAGTACACGGGCCTACAACATTTCCGCTTCCATCGGAAATGCAGCCGCCGCAGCCGGGATCTGATCCCGCGACCTGCGGGTCAGCAGCCGAGTACCTTAGCCACTAGACCACCGCGGCGGGGCGTTTAAGCTCCTCCCTTGGAATACTTTATCTCCATCATATCGTCCACGCAATACGTATATATATATATAATATGGATCGCACTCGTCACAAATCTTCGTCAAGCCGAAAATGTGGAAGAAAAAACTCGTCCACATAAAAAGTTTGATGAGAGATTTGGACGTATGCCCACACTGCCAGCGTCTCGTTCGATAAGACATCGAGTGTGGCCCCTCCCCCAAGTCCCTTCTTTTTCCTATCCATAGAGAACCACGTGAGCCGGCAGCGGTCCGTGGCCGCTACAAAAAGAAAAAACGCGCAACACACCCTCGTCGCCGTCGATATGGCGGCGGAGGGTATAAGCTTTTCCGACGGGGCCGCGTACGTGCGGCTATCTGCCGCGACTGATATCAGTGTTGCGTGCACCGCACTGATGCGCGTGCACACGCCAGCGCGGCGGCTTTGCAACGCCGGCGTCGCGGCGACGCGTGCAGCTGCGACCCCGATTGTGCGACAGGCGGAGACAAATGTGCCCGGACAAAAAACAACTTACACATCTGAACAGAATAGGAGCGCGGTGTGTGTGTGTGCACGTGCGCGAAAGCATGCACACGCGACGAACACGGCGCGAATTTTATGTCACAGCCAGGGCCTTTAATGTTAACCAGCTTGTACTTACTTTGGAATGCCTACTGTGAGTGCTGCCTTGCAGTGGAGAAGAAGAAAGCAATAATAAGGAAGAGATAAGAAATAGTGACACTTTGAATGCCTGCC
This sequence comes from Rhipicephalus annulatus, assembly GCA_013436015.1. Lineage (NCBI taxonomy): Eukaryota > Metazoa > Arthropoda > Arachnida > Ixodida > Ixodidae > Rhipicephalus > Rhipicephalus annulatus. The sequence goes on from WOVY01002909.1 coordinate 90,322, forward strand.
TTTTCGCCAGAATCGTAGATAAGTGCGGTTGTTATATCTGTCTACGTTTTTCTCTGCTTCCCTGAGTAAGTTTGTTGAGTAAATATATATATATATATATATATATATATAATATATATATATATATATATATATATATATATATATATTGTTCGGGCGCCGTATATACTGCGTCCATGGCGTCTTGATCACGTGCAGGAGCATGCAGAATGACAGCGGAAGCCGAAGGGAGTCGTTATTCGCCTTCAATTACCTTCCTTTGGGTATTTTTTCGTGTGCGCTACACACCGAAACACGTACGTGGCCATTATACGACCAGGTCGTTCACTTTTTATAACCTTATGCCCCGCACCCACAGGCGCAATCAATGCCTGCAGATAGCGGCATATCCCCGTGTATATATATGCAAGCGCCTCATTGGTTTCTCAGCTGAGCGCACTTCCACCACGAAAATAACGAAATACATATTCGCGCCGTGCCCATATTCAAGTGTTCGCATCGCGTCTTAGATAATAGCCTAAGGTTACTGAAGCCTCGTATACCCTTACGCCACATTTATGTATGCCATTACGGAGATCGCATGGAGATTCGCAAAATCTGCCCTACAAGATAAAGATTTGTATAGATCAAACGTGGAACAGAACTTGCAGCACACACGTTTAATTATTTATTACACATCGTAGCATCTTTTGCCTATAGCATAGCAAGTAGCGACATGTTGTTTTCATGTTATGAATTGGAGCCAAAATCTCACAGGGTCACCAATAACCTTGACGCATCAAAGTCGAAAATCATCCGCGTTGTGAATATATATCACGCGTACATCGGCGCCCAAACTTCGTTAATTAACTATCGCTACTTAACTGTCACTAAAATAACTTTCCCTGATCTACACTCACGATCATTGCGTCCTGTTCTGTGAAGTATAGAGTGAGGCGCACATTGTATCGCTTTGCGTAATCCCAGTTGTGAAACGCAATGTTACTACACGCTGCCGCTCATCATTACATTAAGCTTACCAGCATCAACGCCTGGCAGCGCATCAACAGAAGCTCCTTATAGTAGACCTTCGCCGTGATATTCTTAGCAAGTTCCGAGCATCATCCAAAACATGTATAAGGGCTTCCGCCAATACTTTTTTTGCAGACTAGTTGGTTCATACTTGAACAATTGAATTGCTGCACAAACTTGAAGAAAAAAAGAGAGACAGGAAAGAGCGCAGAGCGCTGATAATACCATTGGCTTCCGCCAATGGTATTATCAGCGTCGTATACACGTCTTTACCGGCCAATCATCCTTTTCGGATGTTTTCTTTAATAACAAACGGTAATTAAGGCAATCACAACGAAAGAAATGATATCACGTCTGCCTCGAGAGGAAGAAAATGACTTATGACAAGCAAATCGATGCGCTTGTGTCCCTGCTAAGCCTGCACGAATACCAGTAATATATGAGCTCGCGCGTATACATACACCATTCCACATTTATATCCGCAAAGGCTACATCATTGCTGATCTGATGAGGGCACTTGTTTTTATGCATCAGTGTTCAATGTAATACAAATTTTATGACAACGCTCATATGCCACTTTAAATGCATGTGCACGCGCGTTATGCTTTTATGCATTTTGCGCCATTTCAATCATTTTACTTTAACGCGCTCCTGCGCTCTTAACATTAATGACCTTTCTCCCTTTCCTCATTGAGCTAAATTTCCCTTTCCAGTTGTCGGGGCCGGCCATAATTCAGCCGAGCATACGCACGTTTGTAGAGATTGACGGCTGGCTACGATATTGGCGACTCATTTTAACTTTTCATGCACTATTGTGACCGCTGCTGCTGCGGTGATGCTGCTACGCGTGTTCCAGATCTGTTTAAAAGAGACCGGCTTTTTTTTTTCGTTTTCTAAAATGGAAGATTCATGAAAGCGAGAGTCGCCAGAGTACTGGCGAGTGTCAAAACGGGACAGGTATTGAGGGTCGTCTTGTTTGTAATACCAAACCGATGTAGGCGCACAATGGAAAAAGAAAAAAAATAAGGATGTGCACTTTGAGAGAGAGACACACACACAGAGAAATGCAAAGTAACGACAAGGAAGTTAACCAAGTAAAATATCTGGTTGGTTGTTTTGTTTTCGGGAAGACTAAAAGGGCTGTAAAAGAATGAAGTCTTTGACGATA
>WOVY01002909.1:97500-290161 GCA_013436015.1 Rhipicephalus annulatus
GTATTCAAATGGCGACATCGAATCAGGGGAAACGGCGTATCTCGTTCAAAGGAGATGCCGTCCTTCTCGACACTTCGTTTCTATTCAAATGCGTCGCCTGTAACTTTCTGTGAGCACTTTTTTCATTTATTTATTCGCTTACTTTTCGGGATACTGTCTCAACGCCGCCCATTTTAATTGTTTCCTTGTATAATAAATTCTCGACCGCCTTCGAGAAATGGGTCTCCGAAGAGGAGAGATACTGTGATAGGCGGCGTAGCCAACACGTGCGGATAACATCTCAGTAGCAAAAGAACGCAGAGCTGGGGCTGAAGGGGTTGGACCGAAAAGAAAACAAAGGGAGAAAAAAAAGCGGTGCCGGCCTCAATTACGTTCGCGGGTGCTGCGTTGAGTGCTTTAAGTTTAGCCGGGCCGCTGCCGTTCCCCCAAGACAAATCGCGGTGCCGCCCTTCTTACGCTACCTGCCAAGTCAACTCAGACGGGATCGGAAACGCGGGCAGAGACATGAACTGCTGCCCTGATTCGCACAGGAACATCTTTTGCTTCTATAGCCTGCATGCTTGTCTGCGTGTGTGGTTTGCAAGCGGACTATGTGCCGTTTCGCAAGTACTGGATATACACCCTATTGTACAGGATATAACACCCGCTAGTATAACCCATGGACTATACGAGGGGCGTTCACTTGCCAAGATATTTTCTAAAGTGTACACATCTATCTTCTGCATCAGAAGTCTCAGCCTCTAGCCCGTAGGCCGCGTGCAGCCCATGATAAAGTATCATATGCGGCCTCCAACACGACGTCGATACCACCCTTTGTACTTCTTATCTGAAGACCAAGATGACAGTGTTATCCTCGCTTGTAAACTACATTACTAAACTGCAACCTCATGACATGTGTGCTTGAAATGAAGAAAATGTCTCGTCCAGTTTTGTACATTATATTAAATTACCCTTACTCTATTTTAAGTTTGCTTCCGATGTACCCCACTCCTCTCCACGATTTGCCGTCCGGCCCCTGCCATGCCATCGTCATGCATCTCGGCCGTCCGCCTTGAAAGGTCGCCAACCCCTGGTTTATGGCATCGGAAAGCAATGAGAGAACTTGAACACTTCGCCGAAGAGGCTGAAGTTAACGATGAATGGTGACTCGACTAAGCATTACCTGCGTCCCGTACGTGCACCCGAATATTTCGCGGATTTAAAGAAAACAATAGTGAAGGAAATTGTAATAATAGTTATAGAGCTATAACGTCCGGAAACCACGATATGGTCATCAGGCACACCACAATAAAGGGCTCCGGAAGCTTTGACCATCTGTGTGCGTGTGTGTGCGTATGTGTGTGTTTGTGTTTACGTGCAGACAAATTTAAATACATGGGCCTCTCTAGCATTTCGCCATCATCGAAATGCTGCTGCCGGGGCCGGGATTCGATCCAACGACCCTCGGGTTAGCAGTCAAGGACCATAACTACATAGACTGTCGTGGGGGGCGAGAACGAATTACCCAAACACAACGCAATAACTGACCTTCCCTAATTAAAGAAAACTCAATTTATATGCTAGTAGCCATGTCAAAGTGGCACAGCTGTGGTCAGCGAACAACAAGAACTGTTTAACTCGTTTCTATATCTATCAAAAATATATTTTAAAAATGCGGAAAGTTTGCACAAAGTGGCGCAAAACTTGGCACTGGCAGCGAAGCACGGACCTCGATTTCTGCTCGATTTCATTTTTTTCTTTCTATTTCTACATTTTCTTCTCTATTTTTCTGTTTCTCGTTCTTCACCTAACGTGCTTTACTGTCTCTCCTTTTTTTTTCCTCCTCCTCCTCACGTCTGACCTTGTCACACTGGCTTCTTTTTCCTACTTTTCTACTCTCTCACTGTACGACATTAAACGAAAGCCATGCTATGTTCTGTCAGCGTGCCGCATATCCAAGTGGTCAAGACGCCTTCGGATCGTGTGTGTGGGTTCAAATCCCACCGCCTCATGAGGATTTTTGTTTATGTATTTATTTATTTACCTCTTCCCTTCTTCACCCACACCATCACATATGCCCTTAGCTTGGTGCTGTATCAGCGCACGTGCACATGTTCTGCGTGCGAAGCAGAAGATGGAGGACATGAATGGGAGGATGTAGCGAGCGCGTCTTAGTTCGTGATGATGGTGATTTCTATTCTTACTACCTGGCGCAACTAAAAGCTCCACAGTTCAAAGGGTGCCGAACAGCGTTGGCACAGGTGTCGAGTGTCGATTATCACTGATACAAAATTTTAGCTCCACAACAGCTGACGATTGATCGACCGACTGATTGCTTAATCACCGTCCCACAACAACAGTTCAAGGCTCCGGAAGGAGGGTTGTTTTGTTTTTGTTTTTCTGGCATTCCCCCTCGTAACGAGTGCCGTATGACTGTGGTCTGGAATCGAAACAATGACTTCACACGCGCACAGGCATTTTGCGCCCTTCGAAAAATGTGCAGGATCAATATTTTTAGAATCGGAAAAAAATGTGTACGCTTTCTCCCTCTTCATATTGGCGCAATGTGCATACAACGGAGTGGCTATACCATTGTCCCAGCCTTTATATACTCCCATAGAGCTTGCAAAAGTTTGCAGCACACAAAATTTGCGAAAAGGACGAATTCTAGCCCGTGGACATGGCCTCTAATTATTCTTTTCAGCACGTATGTATAGTAGCTCTTGCGCCATACGGACTTATTATATAATTTAGAAGCACTTTGGCCTGTCGGAACGCCTCTGAGTGGACTGATTTTGTGTGTGCGTTTGTGTCCGTGTTTTGTTTTTATTTATTTCTTAACTCTCTCTCTCTCTCTCTCTCTCTTTCAATCCCCTATTCCCCAACCCTAGTGTGGAGTAGCATACCAGATACTATAGCATCTGGTTAATCTCCCTGCCTTCCTTTTTTCTCGTCTCTCTGTCTGTCTCTCTTCTCTCTAGGAGCACTTTGCATTAGCAGAACAGGACGCTTGTCGTGGAGTCCATGTCTTGTAAACTTGCGTTTGTAGCATGTAAAGAACCATGAAGAAGAAAACGCGGACAGGAAAGAACTCTTTCTCGTGTCGCTATAAGTAGCCGAATATTACTTAGGTTTTAAAATAAGCGTACAAGCCGACACTGCCGAGATTGCGTTGACGTTACTTAACAACTCGTTCGCATTTCAAGTGCACTATTATATAGTTGAACTATACGAACAAGTTTGGGTTATGTAAATACTGAGGTGGTGAGCTCGTATTCCGCTTGTTGCGCGTGTTTTTTTTTTTCCTCGTTCAGTTTCGATTTTTTTTTATCCCATGACTATACCACCGCTTCAAATAAAAACTACAAATAAGGCTATTATATTATGCTTTTATTGGTTCCGTCATCTGTTGGCTTCACGTGGTATGAAGCGATTTCTCTGAGAAAACGTTTTTGGCTTCTTATATAGCTAACTACACTGTCTAAGAAGAAACATTCAACCTCCACACCGAAAAACAATGACGTTAGCGTGCACAGGGACTTCCATTGGTACCTACCATCGTTTCTATGCTGCTGATTTGTTATATCCTACATTTATGTTCTGAGTTTGCATTGTTATGTTTGTACTGTTTGTATTTTTCCTTTCAGTGTTGTAAACTTTCCCACGCAGTAACAGTCGAAAGGGCTCACAGTAATAAAAATGAATTAAATAAATAAACAAAAGGGGAGAGGTTCGAAGTTTAAACGCAGCATTTCCTTCCCTCCCCTACCTGGTTATTGGTAGAGTCCGGAAGAATCCAAGCTTCGTCATAAATATCAGTATTAAAAAAAAGAAGCGATGATGTTCTTCTCACAACTTTATCCTATTGGTCATGCGCTTCCCGGCGGTAAAGGCGGGGAGTAATCAGTTGTCTAAATGTAACAGCAGGGTTCATCGCCCGCTGCGGCGGCTGCATTTTCGGTGGAGGCGAAAATGCTGTAGGCCCGTGTGTTCGAAATTTCCGGAGCCCCTTCCCTACGGCGTCTTTCATAATCATATCGTGGTTTTGGGACGTTAAACCCTACGTATCAATCAATCAAACCAGGGTTCATTGACCGCAGTTGTCGACAAGAAGGATGTGCAACCGTAAGCCTGCGCATTGAAAGATGGCGTGAAAGGGCTGACTGAGTGAAGGTGTTGTGCTAAAATTGGCATCGCCTTCAAATAATCAGGAGGCGTCTCCCCCCTCCCCCCTTATTCCTTCCCAATCGCAGGTATACGGACAATGATGCCATTCAACGTCCCAGCCATCGCACCGCGAATGACACACTGCACGGAACTAGCACGTTCGAGAACGATCGACGCGGCGAGAACGATCGTCGGCGCGCGCACGCTGTCAGCGGAAATCGACGAGCGCGGAATACAAAGTTACCAGCAGCAGCGCCCGCGCGCGTCCACTCGGGGAGCGCCGTGGTAGAACGTACGTTTTTGCAGCCGGGCGGGCGTATACACGGGAGCACTGCGACGCCGCCGACCTGATTCCGCGAGGCCTGCCCGCCGCGCGGAATACACACACTGCATCGATTTCGGCGTGCACGGCCATAATCGATGTCGACGAAAGAGAAAAAAAGTCAAGACGACTGAAAACGAGAGGGAAAAAAATTGCGGGACCCACTCGGCGCTGCGTGCAAACACATCTGCAGTCCTGCCGCACCGTATAGAAGAACGGCAGCGACAGACGGCGCTTCGGAATACATCTATTTGACCCTGTCTATCACCCTAAATATTTTTTTTTATTTAGCGTAATCCCACTTTCTTGTTTTCGATCATACACCGAGCTTTTTCATACTCGTGTGCACGTGGCAAACGTTTAATTTTTGCGAGTAGTAGCAAGAGAAGTAGAACACGTACATGTAGTCAGAATCCTTCAATGCTGATGTAGTGCTTTAAGCGCCGGTGGCGCTCTCGACGCTTGGTTTTTTTTCTTCGTTTCAGAACGCACGCACGCTTGACTGTGAACTTACGTAATGGTTTGCAGTTATCTTTGCGGATCATTGGGTGTTGTGTTACACGGCGGCACGCCGGTGACTATACGTCTTTAAGGTTCGTCGATAATGAGTGCAAGGGATGAAAGTACTGCAATCTCAGATAAACTTTATGTGCTGTCCCTGTTTATTTTCATTTTCATTCCTTTGTAAAGACAGATATGCCATCTCATAGGTTCCGTATGCCCCGTCGCGAGGTGAGTGAAGGTATATATTTCCTATTTTATTAAGTAACAGAGCCAGGCGAAGCGACGCCAGATAAAAGAACGGGAATGCGAATAACACATACTGTCGTGATTTTTTTTTTCTCTTACGAAAAACGCTTTTATACCTTTGTCAAGATGCTGGGAAAACGGCATGTTCCAGAAATGATCTGCGAAAGGAATCGTTTCGATATAGCGAGCTAATGAGTAATGAAAAATAAATCGAACGAAATTGGAAGCTGGTCGGATGAATGAAGACGAAACGAAGAATGTAACGAAAGCTCGAAAAAAAAAGTAAGAAATATATGACGTGCTATATTTCACTAGTACCACGAGTCGTAAGAATATTTCAGAAATTAGAAAGTCGGTCCGGTATTACGCGACGTGCACGTAAAATTTTATTAACCGCGAAATTAGGATAACTAATGACGTCCAAAAGTGGACGGAAGCGGTTGCGTAAGAATATAGTATGCGCTATAAGCGCGATAAGCTCGCGCGACTTGCATTTAATAGCCGTAAACATTGCGAATGTTGTCGCGAATTAGATACGCTCAGAACTTTGCGTAGTGCCGCATAATACCTGGAGATTTTCGCACACGGAATACCAAATGCGCAGTTACGTCCGCACATATACCTTACAGCAATGTAGTCTTTAAAACACAATCATTTTAAAATTTGATGCGTTATTAAAGGGAAAATGAATGACGGCGCTTTGCCCCGCACCCCTTTCACGTGTTAGCTTGAATTATGCTTTCTAGTAGAATTCTAGAAATCACTCGCGGTAAAGAAATGATATGAAGTTTTACCGAGACTGACTGAAATATCGGCTGTTCTTGATTGTCTCACGATTAAATAGCTTCTTGGTGACCTAATAAAAACATTTTTTTTAAGTTTAACTCGAAATAGAAGTTACACGCGCCGGTAAACATTTGGCAGTGTTTATTTATATGCGCCGATAACTCGATCTCGCGTCAAAGCGAACACTGAAGCAAAATAGGCCGCAACTTTACCATCCGAATTTCGATTACATAAAATATATTTTTCATCTTGCTTCATTTCATATCCTTCTTAGAAGTCCTGTAAAGTGAATGAATACCAAAGCGCGCCCGAAAATAATAGAGCGCTTACAAGAAACTTTACGTTTCAAGTACTAAAAAATTGAAAAAAAAAGCAGCCAGCCGGGAAAAATCGATTGAAGTGTTGTCAAAACGATCTTCAAAGGTTCGATAAACCGTGAGCCAGCAAACACCGAAAAGGCCTGTCCTAATAGAAAAAAAGAGGCAATTAAAACAAAGTAAAAAATAATCGAATGGCGACTGATGGTCAGAGAGATTGGCAAGACTCTAAAACCGTTTGGTTGGATGACAATTATAAAGGCAGCATTGAACGAAACTGATTGCTTAAAGCGTTTCTTTTCGGAGCGGAATATTTTCGAATTCTTTCCGAAAAGGACTATTTTTATTTTTATGTTTTTCGCGTCGAAACTAGATATGCATTAATTGTGGTCATTGTAGTATCGCTCTCCTTTTATGTGTACAATAGAAAATATACCCGTCACAGAAAATTTATAAATACATATTTGTATCCACCTTCCCCTGCAGAAACTGTTGACTGCTCTTTTGTTTATTGCACATATATTACTAATACGAACTTCTAACTGTAGTGCGCATACGTTATAAAACTTTCTAAAACAAAGAACACACACGTTTTGTCACAAACTGCCATGGACCATTATTACGTCCGTTGCACCCGCAGTGTTTATGGGAAAACAAAAATAAACGTATAGATAGGCAAGCAGCAAGGTAAAAAAAAAAGAAAAACCCACACAGTAGTCGAACTATGGTAAAAGTAGAAAACAAGCAAAGCAACCTAAGGTGCAGATTCGTACCCAGAGATAGGTACTTAGAAAAATAAAATAAAAAAAGTGCGTGCGTTTTTGCATCGCCAGCGCAGCGCGCTTGCCTTGGTCGGGCAGTGAAGTATCCTCGCTGATGTCAGGAGTCGAGGCGCGAGCGGTGCTGGGACATTTTTCGTCTTCTCTTTCCTCCGTGTTATTCGTAGAGTCCATAGCAACGCATCAGCAGGGCACATCGCACATCACACGCAAAACTTCCACGAAAGGGCAAGCTGGGCTGGGCACCCGAGCTTGCAAACGAGCCGCAAGCTCAGGGGGTCCCGCACTCTTCACTGCTCCGCCAGGCCGCCTTGAAATGCGCCCTCCGCCGCACTTGCACCGTGGTCTCATTTAGGCCTTGCATTGGAGCTGCACCCGCCGCCCGGGTTGCATTGCAGCGAATCCCGACGCGGTGCAGCCATTTGCAGGTGCCCGGCGAGCGCGAGCCCTGCGGAGAGAAAATTGCCAAGCAGACGCTCCTGCGCCGCAGAGCGCGAGCGCCCAGCGGCAATATGGCGATAGCGAAGTACCGTTAGCCCGCCAGATGTCCCTACTTTGTGTGTACGTAAAACCAGAGCTCTTCAATTGTATCAGTTGCGATACCACCTTCCAAAACCTGCACAAACCCATCGTCAAAATTATTGAAACTTGCAGGTGGTCGCGTCATCTAGGGATAGTGGAACAAAACAATAAATTGCGTTTTTTGCAAACTTTTCAACGTCATCAACAACATTGGCACCATTACAAAAGTTTAGTAGTTCGTATTTGTTGTCAACAGATGACGCGACAATCAGCAAACTCTACAATTTTGGTCAACGGCGAGATTGGATTTTGATGATAGGGTCGATGGGGAGTTTCACAACTCATATGATTGAGAAACTCCTAACACAAAACGCGTTGGGAAAGCGTGGAGTTGTTGGAAGTGCGTTCGAACGAACAGAGCGTGCGTGAAGTATTTCGCAACGTGAAACTCGTGATAACCGTGCGGCATCAAGCTTGTGCTTCGACCAGCGCCAACGTCAATAAAACTGTTAAAACGAAACCACAACCACGGATTGGCTTGCGTTGACTTGATCGGTCAACTTGACTAGGACTGGGTCATACATGTCTAGCCACCCTGTTGAAAGAAAGAGAGCAAGAGAGAGTGGTGTTTTGTGTCGAAGGATTTGTGTGATTATTTTCTTCGTGCCAACGGAGGTACCCAGTGGCGCTCGCTTTCTGTTGCGCCCCTGAATTCCCTGTTAATATATAATATAATGATCCCGTGCTTCTGAAACTTGTAGTGACATTTTAACCAGCGGCCATGTCGTACACGGAAGGCAAAGTGCTCAGTCTTCAGTTCAACCAAGATCACGGTAGGACAGCTGCCTTTGTTTACTAGTGCTCACGCTGTAACCGTGCGAGTCGATATTTTTATTACGCCGTACAGAAGTTTCTTGTACCGTTTCAGGCTAAACGCCTCTGAATGTGAAGTACAATGCATGTTGAAAGATGGGCCCTTGTCATATTTCTGTTGAGTGCTAACGCATATCCTTAGGTTTAAGAGTTGTGATTCGGGAGTTTTAGAATAGCCTACGCACAGATAGCGAAGGAGACAGCCTCCTTAAGTTTATCCCGCGTGTTTTAAAGCAATGGCATTAGAATGCTGGACCACGTATTCTACTTTTGCGCGCTCTTAGCACCTGGAGCAGCCTCACTGGGGTCGTCTTTGCTGGACGACTCATGAGGCACAGCGCATGAGGTCACGGGAACGTCGCAACTGCGTCTTTTTCTTCCCTTAGGTTGCTTCTCCTGTTGCATGGACACTGGGCTGCGGATATTCAACGTGGAACCACTGGCCGAGAAGGCGCACTTGAGTACTTGCCACGCTTTTATTCCGGTCGTTCTTTTAGTTGTAGACGCTGTTACATAACGATGCTTGTTGACAGACATGTCTCAGGTGGGCAGCCTTGCCACATGCGAAATGCTGCATCGCACGAACCTGTTGGCTATTGTTGGAGGTGGACCTTCGGCAAAGTTTGCCGACAATGCAGGTATGTTCCCGCTTATTTCGGCACAAAACTCTTGGCGTAGTGCACTTAGGGAGGCGTATAATGCACTAGTGTGAAGGCATAAAAATTTTAAGCATTTTTGCATGACCTGAATCTGTTCGTTTAACCCTTGACCAAGCTCATAAAATAAGAGAAATAATTTTTGAAACAGTTCGTTAAGATGTCATTTTTCTCAAAAATGATCGATAAGTGGAATTACATTACCACAAGATGTCAGTATTCCCTCCAACGATGCTTTCTTTTCATCTCTATAACTATTATGTGTAATTGTGTTTTGAAGCTAGATAGTAATGTGGTATAATATTTGTGCTGATTTCTATGTGTAGCTGCTACTTGCACCACACACCCCATTCCACTAATGCCACGCTGCTTTCTATTGACAGCGGGCGCTGTGTGTAACATGATAAATAATTTTACAGTGCTTATTTGGGACGACTTGACAAAGCGGTTTGTCATGGAATTCACTTTCCCGACTGCTGTCCTGGCTGTGAGGCTAAGGAGGGACAGGTGTGTACGTTGACACGAATCGTGCATCATATCTTCAAGCAGATGCGATCCGTGGCTTTCATGTGTGCAGTGGCATATTCCTTGGAGCGAGAGCTCTTTGTTAACTTGGGAGAAGTGAAGTGGTGCATATTGTCACGCAGCATTTTTTTACCAGATATCGGCAGATCTCCAGTGCACCCCTGCATAGTATACAGTGCAGATTGCTGTTGACAACACTCATGCCTTTGAGCGTATTGGTGTATACTTAACAACTTTTGGATGGTGCTATGTACCATCCTGTTACTTCAAAAATTCATTGTGCCATGTTAGTAGTGGCTTTTCTTAAATTTAGGCTTACAGATGACTGAATGACTGAAATGTTTTTCTCGTCAGTTACTGGCAATGAAGTTTCTGTGTTGAAAACCTGATTCTTAAAATGCACAATATTTAAAAGGGCCCTTCAACACTTTTTCTGTTTGTTTGTAAAATGCTGCCAATCTATAGACAAAGCTCACAAGAACACGCGAGTCAGACGTTAAAGTGCTGTACACAGCCTGGAATTTACAATTATCAGTTGGCTAGAAATCATTCTGTATTCTTTTTACAAGTAATGCATATACCCAAGTTCATGGCTGTTAGCTGATTTCAGCGTGGTGAGTTGCTTAGTTACCATGGCCGCCATAGGAGGCCACCACATGTCTGCGCTTGCGCTCACATTCACTCTGAAAGCTGCGTGTTCGAAAAAAAAATTAAAAGGGCTATGTCTTATGACACGCTCTGACAAAGGGACACGTATCGACCCTTGATCATCCTCCTCCCTGCGTAGCTTTCAGCATGTCAGCTGGTACTATGAAGAGGGGCAGAAAACTCTTAAAGCGTGCAGCAAATTCCTCGCACTCTACTTGTACATGGTGTATTCTAAAAAATTTTGCTACACTGGATGTATGGGGCAGTAAGCTTTTTAATGAAACCATTAGACAATAACTTTGAAAAGTGTTGCAGGGCCCCTTTAATGCAAATTTTGCTTGACCTCATGAATTGTAATAACCCAAAAGATCTTCACTGTCTGTTATGGGTAACATGCTTACTTGTCAATTTGTAAGTAAAGAATTTCTGAAGTGCCAAGATGTCACTGCAAAACTGGTTGTTACATATGTTGTATATTATTACTTGTTTGTTCTCTTCTGCATAGGATTTTCGTGGTGACCAGGCGTCAGATCCATGTCATGTCGTTTCTTAATAACCCAGCCAAGCTTTTCACATGTGATACATGGGATAATCCAAGAGGTAATTATGTTTTTGTTAGTACTTATACTTCCTTAAGGATCGCCTAGGATCAGAATGATTGACCTCAGTATGAAAATAGGGTACTGGAACTTTTTCCTAGTGTACATCTACTTCATTTCAGCAGTACTTTTTGTTCCACGTCGCAGTAAGAATATGGTGAAAAACAGTAAATTATACAGGTCTCGTTCCTTTTCATTTGAATGCATTGTGACTGATTCGGTAGCAGTGCTAAAGCAGAAATCATTGATATTTTCTGATAACAGCTGTCACCATTGATTTTTCACGATGTTATATTGGCATTGCTGGATCTAGGCCACTAGCTGTGCAATTTTGATATCATATGGGTGTGCCTGTTTAGGATTGGTCACTGCTTTCTCAATCGCAGGCAGAATTACTTTGGAGCTATAGAATTGCGTGGTCATCATCTATCCCACTTGATGTACTGCTTGCAATGTTGAAGAGCTTGCTTACAGATCAATGAAACTTCACATATTTTTTTCATGTGCGGAATTCGGAAACTGAGGGCCTGTGAAAAGCAAGATAATCTTATAATGAGAACAGAGTTGTATTGGGAGGTTTTCGTGGTTTCGATACTTCATAATGGGGGATTTTTATACCACTCCAGCATGGCAAATATGTGATTTGCAATGTATGACATTAAGCAGACCTAATGTTTTTTTAACTGTGTGCTGTCACATGACAAAAACAAATGTAATTTTGAAATGCTCATCACCTTAGGCCTCTCAAGCAGTGGATTTCGGTAGAAATAAAAATATACTAAAACCTGCATGTAACATCTGTTTAATCACAAAAATAATTTTTATGTGTAAAAAGGTGTCCCTAAAATATAAACACAGCTGTTTTACACAACTTGCCACAGCTGCACAAAGCACTCGAAAACCAACATGGCCGATGATATGACCGGCCGAGAGTCCACGAAACTGAAGCGGGTCGCATGGCCAACTTCCTGGCGGCAGTGATTTCGGCAGTCACCACTTTAGTCACCACAATATGTGCAATGAGACCATCAACATCCGCGATACAGGCAACAATGACAACAGAACAAAAATGAAAAATGACCAGTGTTTAGCCACTGTAGTTAAGAGCTTTGTGAGTACTTTTTTTTTAGAATCTTTTGTGAGTGCTGTTATGTCATCAAACCAGTAATAACTTGGTCTAGTAAAGAATAAGATATTTACAAATAATAAAAGTTACGTATACATAAGTTAACAATCATGTCCCTAAATGTCCCTGTCATCGAGACTAGTACTTAGGTCTGAAATCGAATGCATATGTATTTTGGGAAATTATTTAACAGAAAATCTCATTTTCATTAAATGTCATTAGTTCGCTGTGGGACAGCAAACAAATGACATTTGCTGTAAATGAAATGTTTTACAGGGGTATTGGTGGGCCACGTGTTATCGACAATTCATTGGGCCATACTAAAGTTCACAGTGCCTTGTTCATTGCATGTGGGAGCGCAATTGCTGCTTGATGCTCTGTCCACAAACTACTTGTCATCTACTGGGTGACTTAGTGCTAAGGCTGCAATGTTGTGATGCAAAGCAGGAGGGCTGTGGTTCGATTCCCAGCCAAGTGGCCATATTGAGACGGTGGTGGAATGTAAACCACTTGTAAACTTGCATTTAGGTGCACATTTAAAAATTCCAAGGGGTCGACATAAATCTGGACTGCGCAATTACGACATGCTTTGGGATCACATCTTCATATGGGACCATGAAGGCCCATAGTTCAATTGAAATGGATGCATGGGCCAATTTCATTCCTTTCTCTTCAGGTCTCTGCCAAGTGACTCCATCTGCTGCTGCCGAGAGGCACCTGCTAGTCTTTCCTGGCCAAAGGTGTGGAGGCGTCCAGCTTGTGGTGAGATGTGGAAAATTTTATGAACTTGTGCTTCAACGGTTGCTGTCTTGAGAGATTGCTCATACGCTGTACTTTGCTGTAAAATATTTCTTGATGTAGTTGTAGTAATTTTAAAGCAGTCGGTTGTGATGTTCTAGATGTGATGTTCTTATGCTGGGAAATTTTCTATCTTAGTGCTTGGATGGTATTGCCATTGTCCGGCAGTTAAGGGGCAGACTGGTCTTAGACATTTTTGTTTATTTCTTCAGTGATCTTGATGAAACTGCACAGGGTTATGCAGTTTTTTTCTGCCGATTTCAAATATTTAATTAGTTTTCCTGTAACTCACTTTGTTCGTGAGATAACTTTTCACCCCCTATTGTTTAAGGCCACCATAGAAAAAAAAGTGCTTAGCTAAAAGTGATATTTAGGATATGCCAACGTAGACTAATGACTATAGAGTGAAAGTATGGAAGAGGTTTTTGTTTTTAGGCCTTTATTGGTTATTTTTCAGCAAAATGAACTATACATTTTCAAAAGCAGTTGGAATTGTGTTACAATTTCGATTAGTAAAAAATTAAAAAGGCATGTGCACTAAATTCTGCTCCCATACTTGGATTCTACACACATACAGGTTTCCACTGCAAAGAGAATTATTGTTGTACCTGCCCTAGCTGCAGAGATATTGAGGCTTTAAAATTGAATAGTCACAAATTTACTTTTTTGAGAAAAATGGAAAAAACTGAAAACACACAGTTTCTTCAAAAAGCAACAATCATGGTGCGCATGTTTTGCAATCCTCATGAAGGCGCTCATAAATTGGTGGTAGAGTTTTAGACAAAGGTGCTGGCAAATTATAAAGAAGCCTCAAAGTCAATTCCCCATTTTTTTGCAGGTTCTGCATGTTAACAGCACCAAGAATCTAAACAGTTAAAATGACATTACAAAAAAAATTACTGCTTCCTGGTGCGTGAAAATTTGCAGAGAGATAGAAAAATACTTGCAGAAACCAAATATGTCAATTTTAAAAAAATGAATTTTTTGTCACTTTTTGGTCCCGAAAAGCAGTAACCTGCCTTTAGCTGTACCTTCCTTTGACATGTAACATGTTGAAAAAGAATAATGAACGAACAAACAAAAATGTAGGAAGCCACTGTTGTAGCTTCCTTTGTGCACATTCTTTCTAGTACATTCATGTCCTTTTCTAGCTTTTCTAATGCGCTATTGGTTGAGAGAAGTTCATCTTACCCCTTAATACGGCTGCACAGTCAGTGTCGTGTTTTACTGTTGTAAATATTTTGACCCATTCTTTGTTCTGTACTTTCAGGACCTCTCTGCAACTGTGCCAAGCATGTCCATGTCACCAGTGACCATCGCTGCCCACCAAAATGACATTGCGTGCATTGCACTGAATCAGGAGGGCACCATGCTTGCCACTGCATCGCAGAAGGTTCTTGTTTGATTATCTTTACGTTCAAAGCAGTTAATTGTACCTGATTGAAAGGCAATAGGCAAACATGAAGTTGGCCCTAGTAGTTCTTCAAAATATCCAAAGTATCGCTTTTATGGAGCGCAGAACTTCACAAAGTGAAGAATGGCCTAAGTATATCTGCTTTGTGAAAATGTCACGTGGCCTCATCCACTCTGTAGTTATTAAATGGTGATCAAGTACCACATACCAAGATAATTGTGGTAATGAGAGAAGTGCAGAAAATTGGGGAATAGGGCAGAGGTCTCAAACATGCGGGCTGCATGCGGCCCGCGGACCTTTTGCTAGCGACCCAAGGCTTCACAGGAAGTAATGTTTTATGGCTTTCCTGAATGGTACGTACTCCCATTATTTGCTCGCCTATTGCGATAAATAACACTTGGTTCGCATAAGTTACGGAGGATGCACTGGCCTCTAAAAGCAAATTTCTTACCCCACGGTGTACGTCATGTGGTCCCTATGAGCTAAATCATCATACTACCGTATATACTCGTGTAAGGGCCGCACTTTTTTTTCGAAAATTTTGCTAGGTGCGGCCCTTACACGAATCAGGCCGATTTAGTACAGGCAGTACAGGCCAAAGGTCTGTACTGTTTATGCAACAGTAGCAGAGTGCAAGAGTCACAAATGACATGCCAGAAATGTTTTTATTCGGATTCCATTTCGCTGTCCTCGTTCTCGGAGGAGCTCGCCTCGGCGTCCGCGTCTTCCCAGAGACGGTCATCTTCGGTGCCGTTCATGGAGTTCGAAATTCCCGTTACCTTGAAGCTTTTAGCAACTACTTCTACTGACATGGCACGCCACGCATTCAAATCCATTCACACACCTGTTGGAGCGACGCCCGCTTCAGCCGTCCTGTAGGGGTCTTCTCGTGGACGCCTCCAGCCATCCATTCAGAGTAACATCGGCGAAATTCCACTTTGAATGGTCTGTTGACGCATACGTCGAGCGGCTGCAGCACACTCGTCAGGCCACCGGGAATGACGGCCAAGTCCGTACGAGTTGCGGCAACTCGGTTCTTGACGCGGTCGGTCAAGTGGCCCCTAAAGCTGTCCAAAACAAGGAGGGCTTTCCGTTGTAACAGCCCTCCAGGTCTGTTTGCCCAGACGGTCTTAATCCAGTCAACGACCAGTTCCTCGGACATCCAGCCCTTCTCTTGCGCACGTACGACGATTCCCTGAGGGAACTTCTCTTTTGGGAGAGTCTTCCTTTTAAATACGACGTACGGCGGAAGCCTCCTGCCGTCTGCCGTGATGCACAACATCACAGTGCACCTTTGGCGTTCTGCACCAGTCGTGCGCACAGACACACTTTTCGCACCTTTTAAATCCACTGTGGTGCTTTCCGGTGCATCGAACCACACAGGTGTCTGGTCCGCATTCCCAATTTGGGACAGGTCGTATTCATGCTCCCTCCTGAGAGCATTCACGAAGCGATGAAACTTAATGACGTGGTCTTCGTACTCGCGCGGCAGTTTTTGGCAAATCGTCGTTCGGCGCCGAATAGAAAGCTGGTTACGGTTCATAAACCGCGTAGCCCAGCCCCGACTTGCCTTGAATTGTGCCGGGGGTATTTCCATGTGGCGAGCGATGCTGAGGGCTTTGACGCGTATCATGTCAGTCGATACGGCGTAGCCGTCCCTTCGTGTGTCGACGACGTAGTTGACGAGCTCGCTTTCGAGTTGCGGGTACTTGCACTTTTTCCCGCGAAACGCCTTTCGGCTCCTGTTAGTAGCGGCGAGGGCATCTTTCTGATTCATCCAGTAACGCACGCGCTTCTCATCGACGTCGTACTTTCGTCCAGCTTCCCGCTTCCCGTGCTCCTCGGCATAGTCAATCACTTGCAGCTTAAATGCTGCAGTGAATGATCTCAGATGCCGGCCCATCGTCCGTCACGTGCGCTGGCTTCTGCAGGGTTCACTACAACCAACAAAGTGACACCGACGACACCGATCTGAAGTCGCGCTGCCAACGTATCGACACGATGCTAGGAACGATGCCAACAAAGAGGCCGCACAAGGCAAATATGGCGGCGCGCTGTCACAGCGTGGTCGGCGCGTCGGCGGAAGTAGAATAAAAGCGGAAAAGCGTGCAGCGCCATCTGGCTGTAAATGAGTTATACCTCGAATACAAGCAGGCTCCAGACCGTGAGCCATTTTACAGGGGCGACCGGGAAAGCGCCCTCCTGTTCCAAGCCAGGACGGGGTCACTGCCCACGCGGAAGCGGCATTGGGAGCTGTTCGACACGGACCCGTCGTGCCGCCTATGCGGGGCCACGGAAGAAACCATCCAACATATCCTGATGGATTGCCCGCGACTCGGAGCGAGGGACCTACCCAAGCTAAACCTGGCGGAATATCTGGGTCTCCCAGATGATCCCGTCGACATCCGAGTCGAACACACCGAGAGTGCCAAGCGACGTCTAAAACTCTGGGACAGACTGTGCTGGCAGGTGGACAAACACCCCGACAGTGTCCAGCGCAACGACGGGCCGACAGAAAATAGCTAAACGACGCCGACGCCACTGGATAGACTTGGCCGAGGGCACGTTTCCCCTGGTGGCGAAACTGGCAATTTACTACCAGACCTTTCTTTCTTCGAACAGTAAAGTTGAAAACGTGTGAGTGCGTGTTCGCGTGAAGTGCGTGTAAAACACAAAATGTTTTTTTTTTTTTTGACGGTGGCGCGGCAAGCGCCTGACTGGTGATGTGTGTGTGCGTGTGTATGGATGTGCGTTGAAGCGCACAACTTTGTCCTGTGGCGCCGCTGGCGCCTGCCCTGTGCCAAAAGGGATTAGGAGCACCTACTTACTTACTTACTAACTACACTTTTCTGGCGGGACATTTTGAACTTTTGTTTTTTTTTTTTCGAAATATCCGCTTTCAAAGTTGGGGTGCGGCCCTTACACGAGGGCGGCCCTTACACGAGTATATACGGTAGGATGAAAATTATATTGGCATCAATACTTTTTTGAAACTGGACATCAAATCTTCATAAACTATCCATATGCCAGATATGGAAAAGGCGTTCTGTTGAATGTAAATATTAGTGAACATTGATTGAACCATCTTCACTGTACCAGCCCTTGTGGGACCGAAGTTCCTGGCTGCGGCCAACTCGCTGAGGCGATTTCGAGACCCCTGTCACAAGGGAGGGTCATTTTTTTCGTGATAATCCTTTCTTAAACCGATTGCGGTTCAGCCAGCTAGGATAGCTTGCGTTCCCAGCTTAGTTATGTTTCTGAAAGGCAGCTGTTGCTGTTTTAGGCACGCGACATGAAATAAGTCAACACATAGCTTGGTGACATTGCATATTGGTGAGTGTTTGCATATCATTTATTAAAAACAAAAGAAAACAAGGATTGAGTAGGCTGACAGCAGTCGCTACCAAGAAGGGAACCGCACCTAATGCGTATTTTATCCTCCCAATCTCTCCCCTCTTTGGTTCCGTCAACAGGGCTTGACGGATTGTTTGAGAGAAAGATGCTCGTTCTTAACTATTTTTCTTGTTAGTTTGTAAAAAAAATGTGTGCATCGGAATGGCATAAATACAATAAATTACATTTTTAGCTCCATGTGACACTGCTTGCTTCTGAACTAATTCAGAATTTGGGTAGCAGTGTGTGGACTCTTGTGTTCCAATTTCACACTCTATGCTTGTGATGGCTGAAAAGACACGTAGCCCATGCCAGCTGCATTGCATTTGCCACCATCATGAGGAAATTATCATCTTAGTGATATTAGTGAGCCCTGTGTTTCACTCGGACTATTTTTCAAGTGACTTGCCATGGTAGATCTGCCATGTAGTACCATGCGAGAGTTCGGAAATTTTTACAGCATACAATGCAAAAGATAGTCCTGAACTCTATAGATTCAAATGGACGCATTCACATTTCCTTGCTTTGACTTTTGCATAAACTTTTGTGTATTCTCTTGTGCAGGGCACCTTGATTAGAGTATTTGATACTCTGAAACGCAACCTGGTTGTGGAGCTGAGGAGAGGAGCCGACCCGGCAACACTTTACTGGTATGCATTGTTGTATGTTGGCATTTTTGCCTGGTGGCATATTTTTGGACGTGTTAGTTGCATCTGATGCATTGTCTTTCAGCATAAATTTTAGCCAGGACTCGGAGTACATCTGTGCGTCAAGTGACAAAGGGACAATCCACATCTTCGCCTTGAAAAACACGAAGCTAAACAAACGATCAACGTGAGTCAGTGCTTGTGGCACTACTACTGTTCTGTAAATACTCTACCGCTGCAAAATATATATAATGCAATGATGTAAAATAGCTCAGTGGACCCTTATTTGGGCACCACTGACTTAACCAAATACCAGCACTGTTTGTTTCCTTGGTTTGTGTGCAGCTTTCAGAAGATGGTGTTCCTCGGACCTTACATGGAGTCTCAGTGGGCTCTGGCAAACTTCACAGTACAAGCCGAGTGTGCCTGCATTTGTGCTTTTGGAACCGGATCATCAGTGTACGGTGGGTGGTTGACTCCGCTGCATCTCATACGGGCGGTGCCTACATGCACGGTGCATGCGAGACACTCGGAACGGACAGCAGATTGCGAGCCTGAGCTGAACCTGCAGACTCTGCATGATCTGTTCACTGCTGTTCTAATTTTGTTGTGTGCAGGGACCGTCCACTCTGCATACATGTCTGCAGCCTAGGTTTGGGACCTTTAGCCTCGACAACATGAAATCAACTAAAGGAATATAAAGCGCCTTTGTGCTGCAACTTCTAGGGACACCCACTAGTGCCGCCTTTATGGTTATCCCTAGTACAACCACGTGTTTCTACTCTGCCTCGGGATACTGACCAAAATTTTTGCCGCCAATATTCTCAGCCAATTCGCTAGATTGGATCCTGAAATTGGTAGAGACAACCTTCATTACAAGCAGAAACTACGGTAAAATAATGAATTTAATGTATTGTTCTCAAACTGTCATGTCTAGTGGCAGCACCGTAGACTAGAGGATATGACCTTGGGCGACGTCAGACTCGCCGAAAACTGGCAAGCCAACAATGCCAGCCATCGCCCGCGTCTCTCGACTCTCTCAACTTTCTCTACGGCTCCCAGAACCGGTATGAACTGCAACAGCAGCGAACAATGCTTTCGGATGGGGCTAAGCGCCAGCGCTTTTGTGGAAGGGAAAAAGTGGAGTGAAAGGACAGCTGGAGAAAAAGAAAAGGGGGATAATAATACGTGCATCCTGCATGCGCCTCGGTGATTTCGGCGTCGCTGCTCGTGCTTGCGAGCAGTTCCCACGCGCTCACAATCCATCAAAAATACAGCCAACTGATCAAAACTACATGAAATAAACTCCGTTTATCGGAACAGTGTCATCTTCCGAGCGTAGTATCGAAGTTTCGTCAGTTTTTCCAATTTTTGTTCAGTATCCCTTTAAAGGGCCTTTCACCAGGTTTGACAATTTTGAGCTGACAATTGCAATGCGTAGATCATGATTATGTCTGCCGGAATTCTCAACGCTACGCTGTGCGAAAATGGGTCAAACTTCAAGATGAACACTTTTCCCCCTTCCTTCTGCCGGCGCGCGCCCAGAGAATGAGGGCATGACGTGCGGGTATGAATGGCCTTACATACACGGCAATGCAGTGACGTTGGTCCTCTACGTCGAGGACTCTGCTCTGACGTTGCAAACAGTGGCACGTGACATTGCAAAAATTATTTAACAAGGCATGCGTAGTTTATGTAATTTGTTGCTTGAAGAGATTAATAAAGCTCTAGTTGAATAATGAGATGCAATAAGGGAATGTGAGCGTCTTTTTTCCATTGTTCTCCTGTGAATTGCAACGAGATGCAGGGCTAATGTGCCGGCTCTTCGCATGCGTTCTTGTACCCGAGGTCAGCGCATTAAGCAGACGACCACCGCGGTACGCTCCTACGCGTTCCCGCACTCATTGTGCTCATCTACTCTACCGCGTCTAAGCCAGCGTTTCCAAACCATCCTGCAGAAACAGGCAGAAGACCACAAAATGACGCTGGTCAACAAAGCAACGCCTCTCGCGTGCTCAGGGGTTGGACTTGTTTGGGCACGTGACCTCTTGGTCAGATGCCGGAGAGGGTGGGGAAGAGATTTGGCTTGCGAAGGCTATGCGGAGGAGCGGCAAGGGTTTCGAGCTCGCCTCCTCTCATCCTTGTTTCGCGCTGCTTCAAAAAACCAGTTTTCTCCTCTCGTGATGAACCGATTCAAAAAATTTTTGCGGCAAAATGTTCCTCATCGGACACCCAACAACTAAAATTTGGTATGGGGCCTGGTGAGTGGCCCTTTAAAGTAACATGTGCAGAAAGAGACAGTGCACAATATATGAACACACATGCACACATATGGGAACACACACCTGTACTCGCACACAGCTGAAGGGACTGTTTACTGCTCGGAAGAAACTTTCTGATTGTGGTGCAAATCAGAAGATCGTTCATCACATTGGCAGCGACGAGCGTGCTTTTGCCCCATAAAAAAATTCTAACATAAACTTGTTTGAAAGTTGGCAAAAAATAACTGCTTGCATCACCAACAGTGATGTGGTCTATCTATTGTTAGGACAAGAAATTCTTAGTTTTAGGACAAGAAATCTTTGCAGGGTAGACTTATTTTGCTTAAAAACAAGCTTGTATAACCTGAAACTGTATTTTATGCACTTGAGGCAGCTTTAAGCTTTTCTAGAGACTAGTTCTTGCTCTTTTTCTCTCGCGTTCAATGAGGCACCTGGCGGTGCTGCTGGCGGCGTGGTCGATTTCTGCATGTCCGCCTGCTAACCTGCTGGTGGAGAAGTGTGAAAATGGCATCCGCCGCCGCTCATAAAAACTACGAAAAAGTGTTTGCGTGCCTAAATGACCACTAAGGTATTTATTTTATTAATAAACAAGACTTGGAGCCTGCAAAAACTGCACACGGTTTCAGTCTTCGACTATCACCGGCGGCACGATTTCCATCGCCTCCAATGACCAGTGTTGTGGGCATTTATCCTGCCGATAGAAGAAAACCGAATGCAGATTGAAAAATTCTGTTTTAAATATTTCTACACACTTTCCAGAGGAACCGCTGCATCGTTGACATTTGAAATGTTACTCTATTTATTGTGACACAGAACAGTATGGCAGTGAAGAACGGTGGACAGCCCCTTTAAGATTATGACATGACGGTTACTAGAACACACAGCCAGGTTTTCTGGGCAGCTATGGCCAGCTGCTGTTGCAGGCCTGTATGCACTCCGATATTGGAATTTCGATAATGCTGATGAATCCTTACTTTATAATGGTCCTTTGTATTTGCATGTAAAATCCTTGAATTTATTACATAGTTAAATGTCATTTCAATAGCAAAGAATCTTGCTGGGGAGCCCAGATTTATTTCCTTGCTTGGAAAGAAAAATCGCTTGTCCAGAATATAAGAGTGAAGGGCCTAATGTAGATGTGCAAAATTAGTTCAGTTAATACGAAACCCTTTGGACGCATTGGTAAAATGAATGCACAAATGCCTTTTCTTTTGTAGCAATCTGCGTTGACGGCTCATTCCACAAGTACGTCTTCACCAAGGATGGCAACTGCAACAGGGAGGCTTACGACATCTTCCTGGACGCTTGTGAAGATGATGATCTGTGATGATCTGCGACTTGTAAATTTGTACATATGACTAGTCAAATAAACCTGTTTTTAGCTGTTTCTTGGCATGTGTCCTGTCAAGTTGTTTGAGTCTCTTCAGTGTTCAGAATTGAAAAGCTTTGTAAACTGGAACTTGGAAGTATATATGTACTGTTCAACTTTATACGGCCCACATGCCAGGTAAAAGTTCTTGTCCTTTATGAGGTGTACCTTTATAAACAGGGTACCATGCCCTAAGAAACTAGTTGGTGCTTGTTCATTTTTGAAGTATAATACAAAAGAACGTAGACAAAAAAATGAGGGATGACAGTCCTACTTGTGTGTGTGCACACACACGTGTATATACATATATATATATATATATATATTATACCCTCCCGAAACTGTTTGGAAATGAATATATATCCTTGTTGACAACGCTCCCGTTGTGTGCCATATTCCATACCTTCACGAAGACTAACTGCCCCATTCAATTATTACTCCCACTAACCTGAACCATGGCTGCCAGTACATCATTTACGGACCGTTTGTCGCGGAGATATCCGAATTGCCCTACGAAGTGTGCCGCCATCGGGGACTCAATCATGGGGTACGTCCACTCGCACTTCAGCCCGAACGACAGTGGTTCTTCCTCTTTTTTTACTTTTTTTCTCTTTTTCGTCTTTTTTCTTCCCTTTTTTGTTTTTTTTTCTTTCCTTTTTTTTTTAGTTCGCTCTCACTCTTGCAAACATCTTTCAAGGCGAGAGGGACGCGGCAGCAACGAAGTTTGGAAGTTCATGTCCTCTTTCATCCCCCTCTACCCCACCCAAAGGCACTGCGCCGTGTCGCCTGTAGGCAGACAGAAATTAGGTGCCTTTTTCCTTTTCCACACGAACCACTACCACCACCACCATGTCAGTATAACTCATCCCCTGATGAAGGGAGGACCCCTCCCGAAACTGTTGGGAAATAAATATATTTATCCTTGTTGACAACGCTCCCGTTGTGCCATATCCCATACCTTCACGAAGACTAACTGGCCCATTGAATTATTACTCTCACAATATATATATATATATATATATATATATATATATATATATATATATATATATATATATATATATATATATATATATATATATATATATAAAGCAGTTCTGAGTGCCTTATCTGATGGACCCATATTGTGATGTAGACACACTGGTCCCTCTTACACACTATTGCCTATTACATCAGTGCCTCTTATTGCAGAGAAGTTCAACTGCAATCGTATGCAAAGGATAAAAGAATGGTCAAGTACACTACCTCCTCAATTAAATGAAATGTGGGTAGTGTGGTAGCTATCAGTTCATGCAATACGGCCAGTTATGACCAGAACAGTCTAGTGCTTACATCCAACCGCACTAGTACAAGCCTCCGCTTTCTATAAAGTAAGAATGTTTGTTTTTTTCATGAATGAGTTGTGTGGCAGAGCCAAGGCTTGCTGCATTTTGGTGGCATACTGAAATACATGGTCAGCGTCCTTCCTGCGTGGTCAGTGTGCATGTGTCTACGTACTGTACGTACACATAGTGTACACTTGGTGTAAATGCCGAGTGTATTTGTTGTAGCTTCCGCATCACAAGCATCATTATACCATTGCAAGTATAAGCCAAAACAACCGATTTTTGTGGACGCCGCAAAGCACCTTGAATGCCGTGCACGTGAGCCAATAATACGTGAGCCACGTGAGCAATCAGCTGATCATGTTTACAAAATGGCCGCCGCCGGTACGTATGCACGCTTATTATCTTTGAAGATTTTTCCCTTTGTGCAGGCGTGAACAGTCGTTTATCAGCGGGTAATGTGACGCCTCTTATTATATTTCTAGCGGGAAGTGTAGATAGAATAGATGCGCGCTTACATAAAAAAGAAGAAAAGGTTCACGACAGATTCGTTTTAGGATTCGACCAAGGGGGCGGAGTGAAAAGTAGCAATAACGAATTTCACGTCACATTTGCCCCGTTAGAGGCACGTACGCGTTCTGCTTCGAAGAACTCGGCTGTGAGCGCCGGCCCCCTGTTGCGCTTTGCCGTGTTAAAAATAAAGAAACATTTGTTCGCCGGCAACAAGTGAGTCAGTCGGGGCGCGCGCGCTGGAGACTTGTGCATATATTCTCACTTGGCATGCAACATTGCGCTTCCCCTTGTCTTTCGCCGTGTTGAGGATGCACTGTTAAGCCAGCACGAAGCCTTGCTTACCGATTGAAATAAAATGTTAGATGTTCGGTCACGCGACGAAACCTGTACGCTCGTTATCCGCAGCACGACAGGTCTCGAAGCATAGAGGCGCATTTCCTTAATACGCGTAACGTTACATACATATATTTCTTATTTTGTTGTAAGGGTTTATTGAGATGGAAGGCCCTACGACATGGACGTCGGATTCAACGGAAGAAGATCGTTCCTCTGATGTTCACCCTGTCCGTTCATCAGTGTAAGTGGAAGCTGTATTATGCATGCGTGTAAAATATGAATCCACTTGTGCATTTGCTCCAGTGCCGCAAGCACTAGACTTTTCAGGAATTTATTTATGCATGCAAGGCCGTGACAGTTAACGTGCCAAAATATCTCTATATAAGGTTGAAGTTGTGCAAAAAACAGGGACAAAATATATGTCAGAACCAAAAATGTGTCTTACAAACTGTGCAGATTAGTTATAGAGGTGTTATTTGTAGCCTAAAAATCAACATAATCGTGTGCTGTTTACAACTGTTGTTATTGCAGGGTTTTAGGTGCCACATCTGATCCACTCTGGAATTGGAACCAGAATTTTGCCAACATTCCAAGTGGCCCTCCATCTGTCAGATCTGATGGAAGAAGCATTGTAGGGTATGACACCTTTTTGCTTTTTTCATTATTACATTTGACATTTTTGCTACACATGAAAGCTCAACTTTTAAATTTCTACTTTCTAGTTCTGTTTTCCTTTGCTTCATGTAATGATTGTATTTCTTCTCACCCTCCTTTTTTTGTAGTGTGGTTTATTTCAACACTGAAGCCTTCGTACCCTTTTACTATTTACTTATTTGCTGGCCTTGTAAGCTGTCTGCGTGACTATGGCACATGAGGCAAATACCATCTTTGTAAATTGAGATATGAACGAGTCACAGCTGGTGAAAATACTTGTTACATGTTCTTACATGGAAGTCTGATGTGTAATCACAGTGTAGCCAACTTCTAAGGGTAGTCCTAAGTGAGAAGTGCACGTGAGTTTGAATTGAGCCGCTGTTCAGAAGTAACATAGGACTATAACAAGAGAATGGTGCATTGGAGTTGCAATAATTGAAATTCTTCATGTCTGAATATGTCCTGACAGTACATGATAAACTGTATTTCTACACATATGAGGTCCTATTGTTTTGCAGAGCATAACAGCTGTAAAAACAAATCCCTACGAATTTATTGGAGTCACAGTGCTTGGTAATTAATGAAACTATTTTCGATTGAGCCTTCTCGAAGATCAATTGCTAAGAAACTTTTGTGAAAGGTGTAGAGTATGTACTGTATAGGGGGTTGGGGGGGGGGCTTGCAAGTTTTATTGTGACAACATCTATAAAGGCATCATCTAGATATAAATTTTATTGATATACACCTGTTGCCATGCCATTGCGGTTTCCCTTTGTTTTTCGTTGTATGACCCATTCTTGGAACTGTGCTACCATACTCGTATGACGTAACATCCATCGTGCCTTGCCAACTATCACGCCAGGCTTTTGCATGAGCATGACCCTTGAGGTGGTGTGTTACCATATTCATATAGCCATTGCATAGGTACTGTGGTACTATTTTATAACACTGGTGGATTGCTGCCAACAATGCCAGCCAGTTTCATAGTTCACAATGTTAGATAATACTGGCACTTACTGTAGTTGCATGCATCATTGTGTGGCTCTTATATCTCAGCACTAATTGGCCAAATCATCATTGTTTTATAAAAATTAATCAGGATTAGTGTGTTTCTCTGCATGCCGGTATGCTTTGTGCAGTATATTCAATAGGAATGCAGGTTACTTTTGGCAGATTCCAGCATGATACTGTGATTTTGTATATAGGTTAATAGATGGACTGTATATAAAGGAACATCATGTCGGCAAAAAGAGAAAAGTTTGACATGTGTCAACAACAGAATCCAATTTGTAAAGGTTACAAAGGTTACATTATAAAACTTAGGACAAATCCCAAATGATCCTAAATGAACATAAATATTGTAGGAATCTATTCTGCGCTTCATCCTCATCTGGACAGCAGTCAATCATCATCACCTGTTCTGGCTGACAGTCATCATCATCTTTGAACTTGCGCTTCGGGTCCGTTGTGCTTGTTCGTTCTCGAGTTCACGGCCAATAAACCTCGTTACAACCCAGTCGTCATACGTGGTGGAGGTGGATTGACGATCACGGTCCTCTCCTCACCACGCCCACTCGCTGGAGCTCCGTTCAGGTCGCCGCTTGAACCCTCAGTCTGCCAACATGTCTCAGAGTGAGTGGGCGGACGCCCTTTCTGCTCCTATCTCTGCACTGCAAGCCCGTCCTCTTCACGCCGTAAATCACCAGCGCGACCCTCCGGTCTTCGCTGGTCTCCGCGGCGAAGATGTGGAAAACTGGCTCGATAACTATGAGCGAGTAAGCACAACTAATCACTGCGACAACTCTAACAAGCTCTGCCAAGTATCACTTTATCTCACGGGTGTTGCCAAGACATGGTTCTTGAACCATGATATTGACTTCACCGACTGGCTTGCCTTCAAGCAACAGCTTTGCCAAGTGTTCAGCACACTTGCCGTTCGATCCGCTCTAGCAAAGAGAACCCTAGATACTCACCAACAACATCCCGACGGGTCATACACTTTGTACAACGAGGCTTGCGCTATGCCGGCACGTCGATTCTTCGATGTCCAAGTCAGACAAACTGCGTCACATCCTGAAGGGCATCCGAAGCATTGCCTACAATGCC
Source organism: Rhipicephalus annulatus (assembly GCA_013436015.1). Classification (NCBI taxonomy): domain Eukaryota; kingdom Metazoa; phylum Arthropoda; class Arachnida; order Ixodida; family Ixodidae; genus Rhipicephalus; species Rhipicephalus annulatus. Next base: position 124,387 of record WOVY01002909.1, read on the forward strand.
CTTGTTGCCCAGAATCCTTCTACTGTCGCTGACGTCGTCTCTACGTGTCAGCGTCTCGACGAACTTGATTCTGTTCGCCTTCAGTCGGGCAATAGGAACACCGTACCGCAGACCGGGACCTGCGTGACACGATACGAGAGATCATACGCGAAGAACGGCTTCTCACCACCTTCTTTATCTGTCACACAGCCTTCAAGTATGGCCTTGCGGGACATTGTAAGAGAGGAACTAACATCATTCACCGGTCCAGCCCACGTACAGCCACCTGCGCCCAGCCCGCCAACGTACGCGCAAGTTGCGGTCGCGCCTCCTCGTAACGTAAACTCTATGTTGCCACTGCCATTTTTCACGTTGGTTGCTGCTGCACCATCGGTCCACTTCCGGCCAATGCTGCTCAACTTGAGTGTGCCCACTTGAGTGCGCACACTTCCGGTGCGTCGAACGCCCTCTACTACCCGTCTTGGCGTCCGTTTCGCCCAACATGTTTTTACTGTGGATATCGTGGCCATATATCGCGCTTCTGCTGCAAGCTCCAACAGGAAGAGCATCGCGGGTACGACATGCGCAAACGGGACTTTTCCAGCGGGGATTCTTATGCCCAGCATTATTCATCTGGACAGCACTGGTCTCCATCTCCACCCGTATCGACTGAGACGCGGAAGACTTACCGTTCAAGCCGACGCCGATCACCTTCGCCCTTTCGTCGCTCCTCCTCTCCTCTTCGGCCAGCCTCGTTTACCACTGACAACCGGTCGGAAAATTAAATGATGCAGTTTTCGGAGGAGAAACTGCATGTAACAGTAGGACTGATATTCCTGCAGCACGCGCATTCAACATGGTTTCTGTTATGATGGAAGGAGTTCTCGCGGACGCTTTGGTGGACACCGGTGCTACAGTTTCTGTGATTAGATAAGATTTGTGCAAACGCCTAAAAAAAAGTAATGACACCTTGTAATGGACGCACTCTAGTCGAAGCCCAGGGGAACACTATTCGCCCTTTTGCTCTTTGTACTGCTCATGTTTTTATCGATGACATCCTGCATTACATCCAGTTCACTGTGCTTACCCGGTGGTCTCACCAGCTAATTCTAGGGTGGGACTTCCTATCTTCTTCTTCAGCCAGTATAGGTTGTGGTGAACGGATTCTTTACCATACTAATACGAACTTCACGTTCGAGGAAGTCATCTACAAGCCACTACGCCTGTTCGCTTACGAATATCTGGAACTACCGCCAAATCAGGAGCGAATTGTGACCCTGACCTCTAAGGGCAACGACCACGGTGACGTCTTGGTGTTCCCTTCTATGCCTTACAGCCAATCACGTGCCCTAAAACACCTTTAGAGGTCGTCGATGTTGATCTTATGGGCCCCTTCCCGTTGCTGGCGCTGGAAATAGATGGATAGTCACCGCTTCAGACCATCTGATACGCTACGCCCAGACAACTTCAGTAGCTACTGGTTCAGCATCGGAAGTTGCTGACTTCTTCCTTCAGACCATAATTCTACGTCATGGTGCTCCTCGTGTACTTCTAAGTGACCGTGGAAAGGTGTTCTTATTACAGATTTTAGGTGAACTTCTTCGCGTTTCTGGTACTACACACAAGACGGTGTCAAGCTACCATCCTCAAACAAACGGTCTGACCGAGAGATTTCATCGAACCCTTGCTGACATGATCGCCGTGTACATTCAACCGGATCACAGAAACTGGGATAAACTTCTACCGTTCCTCACTTTCGCCTACAACACCGCTGTTCATCGCACAACCGGCTACTCACAGTTTTATCTCGTTTGCGGACGTTCACCTACTTTCTTTATCGACATTTCCTTCTTCACCAGCAATGGCTCTCTATGACAGTTTTCTTGCGAAGAATATATTTCTCGCCTTGCCCAGTGCCGCCAGCACGCTCGTATGAACACGGAAGCTACGCAACAAGCAAGGAAGACCGCAACGACACCTCTCATCGTGTGGTGTCATTCCGACCGGGTGACGAAGTGCTGCTATTGACACCAATTTGCGCACCTGGTCTGTGTGACTAGTTCCAGCCTCGATTCATCGGCCCATGTGTTGTTTTAGAGCAGACATCACCTGTCAACTATCGTGTGACGCCTCTTGTCGTGCCAACTGACCGCTGTTACCGCAGCGCCGAAATTGTACACGTTTCCCGCATGAAGCTTTTCACACGACGCTCCTCGTCACCTTGGCTATTTGCCCGCAGCAGCCAGGCTGGCCGCTTCCACGTGGGGGGAATCAATGTAGGCATCTATTACGCGCTTCATCCTCGTCTGGACAGCAGTTAATTATCATCACCTGTTCTGGCTGACAGTCATCATCGTCTTTGAAAGTGTGCTTCATCTTCGGGTCTGTTGCGCTTGTTCGTTCCCGAGTTCACGGCCAATAAACCTCGTTACAACCGAGTCGTCATAATATAAACAGTTAAAAACAAATTTTTATTATACAGTATAAACAATATAAAATATAATAAAAGTTCACATAATATCTGGTTTTCACAAGCATAAATAGGATGCTTACATATAACCGAAAAATTGTACTGCCTGTAAAGTTTGTGGTGAATTCTCTGTTTGTGGCAGGTCATACAGCACAGTGCGTAGGAATTCTCTCACATCACGTTTTTACTGCAACCCGAGAGAATGCCAAACTGAGTGCTGTCATGGTGCATCTGAAGTTATCGGAAACGCGACGACGTTTTCGGTGAAGCAATCCTCTCAATTGCCGCTATGGCTCTGGCTTTTTCTTGCCCGATGCCTGCGTGTGCCGCTGCCGGGCAGAAGAGCATGCCGCTTCATTCCCTCAATTGGACTTTTGCTACAAGGTGGGAGATGTCATTTTTTAATATTATTGTGCAGTGAGAGATGAGAAGTCACTTCTGCCGACATTTTCTGTTTTCTATTGTATCTGGCATTTTTTTAGTTTGTTTAGTGGTGAGAGTTTCAGCATGCTAAGAGATTGTATTGTTTCAGTACGGTAAACGTGAAATGGGCACTGTTAGTTTATAGTATGACAGCAGACGCTTATTTGTTTTTATGTGTCGTTCGCTACCCTGTAAAATATGTAATGCAGGACTCCACTGATTTTGGTTTATGTTGTTCTGCAGGAGTCTTCATTTTTACAAGCCTGTGCAAAGATACTTAGCTATATTGAATGCAAATTAATGTTTTCGTTGATGACGTCCACTCCTTTGCGTTTAAGTGGTTGATAACCACTACTTTCATTTCGCTGTAAATATTAATGTTGTCTAAAGGTCTCATTGCAGATATTCATAGATTCTTCATTCACTGAACTTGATAAGGAATCTATAGACATCAGACTCTGGAGTTTTGCAGACACGTAGTGCCACCTGTTGACCCAGTTTTGGGTAGTGCAAGGCCTGACTCTCTTGCACAATTTGCTGCGTAACCAAGTGTAACTGGGGTGTGGGAGACAACGAGTGAGCTAAATGTGAGGTGTTTGGGCATTAAACACTCAGAAAATGAGATAGAAATTGTCTCCTCTAGCTGGACGCGTCGTCGAACCGCCATGAAGTGCTTGCTTGTTCACTCTCCAGAATGACGGCCAAAAACAAGAGGGGACGCGCGAACAAGAGCAAGAGCATTGCCGCGCTTTACAAAGAAAGACCCTAGTCGCGCTACTGTTGTTTTGTGCATTGCCACAGGAAACTCGGTTACTTAGCAAGTGAATGTTTACTAAAACTAGTATTGCTCCTAAGTCTTTCGAATATGTTGCTATCGCATTCATTGCTTCTCCCTTTTGGCAAAACTGTGACTTTTTGATCGTTGAGCTGATTTCGAGCAGCACGAGGAGAAGATCAACCCATGAAGTTCGAGCATTGTGAGCAATGAGTGCAGCCTTTAACTGTCGGCGTAATCGTTCGACCAGTCCATTCGCGGAAGGGTGGTATGAAGTTGTACAGATATGACTTACACCGAGGATACTTGTCAGTGCTCTGAACAACTCCGACTCATACTGACGGCCAGGGTCCAAAGTTACGACAGTGGGGCAGCCAAAGCGAGAGAACCTCCGGCAAGAAAAGCTGATGCCGTGATTTCGTGTAGCTGGAAGACCTCTAGCCAGTGTGCGTAGCAGTCGACACGAGTGAGAAGATAGCGCTTTGCTTGTGATGAAAGAAGCAGACCGACGATGTCAATGTGAATATGGCCAAAGCGGCAAAGCGACCAAAGTGGCGGGTGACATAACCTTTGCCCCCTGGTAATGCAAACATTCGCGAGTCCAACGCCGGATGTCCTTGTTGATGCCAGGCCACAAAAAATGAGTGGTGATGAGAGAACATGATCTTTATTGTGCGTGGACTGCGCCTTGTGCGATGCGGGAGCTGAAGTTGGAGTGCGCTGAGTGCACTACTGGGAATTCGGGGCACTATAAATGATAGAAGGGGTGTGCCACTATAGTGATCATTATCTCATATGTGAATGAATGGCTTTTTGATTCAACAGTTTAACGGCACTTCACAGTGTGTGCATTGGGCAGTAGGAGCCCAATGGGCGGGGCATTAAACACATGCTAGCTAGATGTGGTACTAGTTAGTTGCTAAAAATGGCAAGTTGACATTTTGTTTGCAAGGTGCTAAATTAACCTGCACTCACTACTACAGCCATTAAACTCCTGTGAAAGATGGGCATGACAGCAATTACACACATTCACATGTGATAAACGTGCATTCTTAAATTACAGCCTGATCACGTACCTTATATATTGTCACGGGGTTGTGACGTGGCCGAAGACAGGAAACTTCGTGTTGGGATTTAACTGTTTATTTGGGCGAACCTGTGCCCGGTAAAGGAAAAGTCTAATTACGTGTGGTGTTTGGCACGATTACAAAAACTTGGGAAATGGAAGGTGGCAATATGCTGGGAAACTATGCCATGGTATTGTGCCAAACTGATGTGTGAATGTATGGCATGCTATATTGAGAGTATTAGGAATTTTGTCTACCCTGAGCTTTCATGCACAAGTGCTGGTTGTTGTGATAAGCATGTATGTCCCATTCCTTGATGACACTGTGCCATCTGTAATCATTTATTGAACAACACACTGGCCCACACGAAGCTTAGAAAATAATGTACTACAAAGCAGTGTGTATGGTTTTCTCTTGCTTTTTTCTCCGAAGTCTTTCTCTTGCTTTTGCTTCATGTATTAGTATTTTGTTCATGTTTTAGCAGAAAAAGCATTTTTTTTTCACCATCTGGGCGTCAAACGAAAGCCCCGCTATTTCAAAGCAGCATAATGAAAATGCCCAAAGCTGAAAGAAATACGCACTGCGAACAGCCGTGCAGGTCCGTGTTGTGTGCTTGGAAAACATGTAAATGGTTTAGAGAGTCCTATGCCGGGAGATGGTAGGCTTTTGCAGTACAGGGCTTTTGCTTTTGTGTTGCACGCGACAGCCACCTTACTGCAAAAGTCTTATTTTTGACCGTCTCTGCAATGCGCACTATGAGCCTATTTCCCACTTGTTCCTGCCTGCAGCAGTTCATCAAAGCAGGAACTACGGTAGTTTCAAAGGTGGAAGCGAAAAATAAAGTTTAGTCCAAAGCATAAGCCAATAATATTTTATTGAAAAATTTTTTTCACACACTGCTTGTTGGCTCACCAGTATCGCGTACGTGGCAACACATTCAGGGCGCGCTGCTGCGTGGCGGCGCCACGAACATTGTTTCTCGTGGCTACCGCGTGATGGCACCATAATGTGTCGCAAAAGGCACATTCTAAAAGAACCCACATTCACTTTAGGTTAAGTTTATTTTTTGTCTTTTCAGAACAGTTCCTGCTACTTACAATAGTGCGAACACACCATTAACTCAATGTGAAGCTGTAGCAACATGAAGGAGTGTGTCAACATGACATATTGCCCACTATGCAATGGGTTGTCACTGCTGGTGCATGAAACCTGTATGCTATTGCTTTTATCCTGTGAAGTCTACTCATGTCCTCACTTACGCCTTCCTGAATTTTTCCTGCCTTATTATGGTTTCTCAAATGTCTACGTGGCAAGTTTGTGTAGTTTATTTTGATGGTTCTCATAAACATTGTTTTGCAGCCTTGACGGTGCTGTCATGCATTGGCCTGTGCCTTGTACACATTGCCTATGAAGTAAGACTCATCATGGTGTCCCGTGGTGAAGCCAAGACCCTGTACCGATGCATCAGCATTTTTCTAGTGGTCAGCTGGGGCATCTTTGGACTGTATGGGCGACGGCTCGCTCGCAGGCTTTTCAGCCACCCCGCCTTTATCAAGGTAATGCACCTAGTTGAGACGATGAAGGCACAGCTTTCTTTTTTGTTCTGACCGCTGTCTCACTTTAGCTTGAGCATTTGCACTGCTCTTAAAAAGACTGAAATACTTGAACTAGCATCGTACAAATCTAATTCATTATTGTGAATTGAGGTTTCATATTGCAGCCAATAATTCGAAAATTGAATGATTATGAGGCAGAGTTAATGGAGGAGAACTGTATGAAAAATTATTCCTTAAAGGGATCTTGAATCACTTTTTTAAGTAATCACCAAACAACTTTATTACCAGAGTTTAATATCTTGTGAATTGATCACCTCAAGATTTTTCTGAGTCTGGCAAGAATGAGCGGAATTACAAGGATTGGTTATGCGCAATAGACGCTTTCGCTCTTTTCTCATTCCTATGAAGACTCTGGAATCATGCAAGAAGTGATGGCATAGTAGAAAAAGTTTCATCAGGCTATGTCACAACCTTGATTGCACATGACTAAATGTGATCGTTGTGATGTTGTGATTCCTGTGCATGAGCTTGGCTACTGTGTAATGTTAGCAGACTATGGAGTGCAGCACCTGCACATGGTAGCACAAGGTGTCTACTCGGTCCTACGTAGCTTCCAGTTGATAAAAATGAAGTTCGTTGAGATTTTTAGATGTCATAGACTTAGCATACGAGGTTTTAGAAAGTTCCATAGAGCCTATGGCACGAAAATACCAAGAATGCATCTTGAAATTTTTTATGTCATGCGCAGAGATTTCGGCGCAATATTTAAAAATGAAATTTCAGCCTAGATTTTCTCTGCTAATAACGAACTTACAATAGCAAAACATATGGCATTAGTTTTCAGAGTGAAGTTTGTAAATCTAAACCAAGTCATTGTTCCTCTTTAGTGTCCCCTTTAAGGTCTTGCAAATAGCTGCATGATCTGGCGAAGCTGTTCATAGCAGTGTCTGCTTTCTGTGGAATGTGTTTTCTCACCAAGCTCGAGGGATGGTTCATGACCCCTTTAAGATATGCCAGCCATCGTATGCATTGTGAACTGACTCTTTGTTCACTGCCTTAATTTTCAGGACATCAGAATGCACTCCAAGACCTTGCTGAAGATCAACGCGGCTGCCCTTGCCATTATATTGGGAGCGGTGTTTTTGGCCGTGAATGCATACAGCTCACGCATCATGATACAGGGCGAAACGTGTGTGCCGATTGGCTTTCCACGTGCTATTTGTACCATGCATTTCCTCTTACATGTTATCTACTCTATCTTCTCACTGATGTGGCATGGCCTGGTGTGCATGGTTCTGGTGTCAGTTGCACGAACGCATACTATAGGTGAGTGGGAAGCCGACCTGTTCTGTCTTTGCCATTTCCTTCTTAACAAATGGAGTTGATGGCTGCTAATGTCCAAGTTGTAGATTCTGATAAATGTTCAGTGTTATATATTGTATTGTTGATATATACTTGCAGACAGCTTTTTGTTTCTTAGAAGGCAATGTTAACTCAGGTGGTGTTCGTGTAGGTGGACAGTTGAACACAAAACATGTAGCATCCAACATCAAAATATTTTGATTGCATCCAACATTTTTAAAAATGGACGATTTGTTACCTGGTGTAATCGGTAAAAGGCAGTCTAAGAAAGAGCTTTCTGATTAGTTTTGCTTTGTGAGCATGAAAATACTTGGCATAGATGAAATAGATCACATAATAGTACTGCCATGCTGTTGGTGTATGATAGTGTATAAAAAGACAAAACTCTTCAAAGGCTTTGCACATTTGAGTGTGCCTCATTATGTTGTGTGTGTTTGTGGTTAATTAGTCCTGAAAGTTGTAATCCATAAACTGCTTTGTTTTGTGTATGTATACAGTGCTTTAAGTATCGGCATTCACTTTCAGGTATACGAAGATTTGTCAAGGAGCTTGAGGCTGATGCAGTTAATTATGAGACATGCAATGCCAAGCAGTATTATGGCTCTCCACTGACAGCCGAAGACATTTGTGAAGGCCAGTGACTATTTTTTTGTCTTGACGATCTGAATTTCTATAAATTTGTTATCAGAATCTTAATGTTGGCACTTATTCTTCAGGTCATAGAAATTATGATGAATAAGCTACTTCTCAGAAAAAAAAAAATTGTTTACTTTATCAGGTAATTGTTGGATTGAAGATTAGGGGCTGATACTTACTAGCTTTCTGTATTGCACAACATAAATATTATGTAGCCCTCCATTCATTGTGCTTTACCAAAACGCCTATTCTTCAACCCGAGCAATTTGCCTAGCTCAGGTGTCGGACATACTGCAGATATTTATTTGTTGCATAAGCAAGCGGCTGTAAGTTGAGCATATTTTCTTCGAATCCGGTTGTTGGTACCTTATGTATTCATTGCAGCATAGCTATATCGACAATAGCTTACTAGCCCGCGCAAATTCTTTACATACGGACAAATTAAATTAAGAACAAATGCATGATTAAGCAAAGTTGCACTATTTTTTTAGTTGTTTATTGAGCCCTTTAGTGCACCTTGTTACTTTTGCGCAACAATCCGAGAAATGGCAATCAAATTTGTTTCAACTTTGTCTTTACTCTCCAGAAAGTGTTTGGATTGAGAACAAAATGTCTGAAAGCGGCTCCTACATTGCGGATGACTGTTACGGTCAGGGTTCATCGCTTAGGCATGTGCAGCTGAGGAGCTACGAGGACGGCCCACACATTTCCGTTCTCAGTGGAACCTACGATGCTGTGAGTATGACAAGGAGCTGGCCTGCTTCGAAAAGAAACAATGACATCGATGAAATCGATGAAATAAAAACAATGAAATTGAGATCTGCACAATTTTCAAAAGCTGTACATCTTAGTTGATAAACAGTTGGCAGTAGCATTTCTTTCACTTCATAGTTAGTTTATAACGTTGTGTGTGTATTGGCATAAGGCAGTGAAGGGTCTGCGTCATTGCTGTGACAAAGGTAGCTAGGGTAAAGTGTGGGTAACGAAGATTATCGAAGCGGTGTAGTTCCTTATGATTCATTGAATAAAAAAAGGCATAACAAAGCTAAAGAAACCTTTTTGTATTGTCTAACTGAAAAGGATGAGGCCAATAAATGTGCTTAGAGCCTTTGAAACAGCTACTGTAACAGTTATTAATTGCAGTTATTATAATTGTCGATTTGAGACCATTAAGCTACGTAACTTTAGTCACATTTAAAAGCTATGAGTCAAGATTTCATGACATTTCAAACAGCTTGATAAAAGGGTACACATGTACAACAATCCGAAAGTTGTTTTGCTTACAGGAATTATTGTGATCCTAAAATTCGAGTTGTAATAACGATATGCAGTTACTATACTTTAGTTGTGTAGAAGTTTTTTGCAGAGCTCTAGTGTGCATCTCAGGAGATAACTCTCATCGTTATACTTGTAATTTTTATAAAGATTACCTATTATTTAAGTGGGCTAGCATTGTTGAAATATATTTGTATCTGTTTTTACATAGATGGCAGTACGTTAGCACAGTACAGTCACCATTGTCATTGACCTTGAATCTGAAGTTAACTCTATCCTTAAGTTCCGAGCAAGCACCTCCACTTGAGCAAGCGCTCCTCTCCTTTTCTCGAGAGATTCGCAATATGCTCCAATGGCAGAGTAAGCGCTCCCCGCTGTCCCCTATTGGAATTCGCACTGTTTCATTCAATATTTTGGAAACATTGAATGCACGTATATTCAAAGCATTTCATTATAACCACGAGTGTGCATTTTTTATGCTCAGTCGCTCTTCCTCTGCCATATTGGATTTTGCTCCATGACCGATCAAGGGCCCTTCTTCAAATCCTATTGAATTATCTCTTATCTCTTACCGTAGGGAGAGCTTACTCGGGATTTTATGGTAACTCTTATTAAGTAAATGTTCTACTACTGTTTGTGCCAGATGGTACCTGCAAAGTGGGTCAGTTTGTCTGTTGGCCTGCACGGTAAAAGAAGTGCATAGATATGCGTTGCTGCTCTTCTCCCTCTTTATTTCTGTCTCCTATTGTACAGATTCAGTATGTTATTGCTGCCATGTTCACTTTACACGTTGCCAAACCCACGTGTCATTCAAGTTACTCTCTTCTAACATTTTGCTTGATGCTTAAAGTGAGAAATTCATTGAATCATAGGGAAAGTGTAACAATACAATAGTGGATTTTTTTTTTTTCAACCTAGGATGTCACAAGATCAGCTGACCTGAGCGTGGCCACACAGCAGGCGCCACGAAGCTTGTCAATAGCTGAAATACTTCACATATACTGGAAAGTTTCGGTAAGTCTGAAGTTTTTGCAACAGAAAAATAAGAAAAGGTAGTTAAGACATAAAGTACTAGTTTAGCCCTAGTTGTACCATTACCTTCCCAGCCTCTCCTTAGTCTTAGACTGCCATGTTATTTTTTAAACTTATGTGAGTTGACTATTTGGGTACATTTTGAGTTTTCTTACTGCGCAGCTAGCAAGATCTTTGCGGTCATGGGAATCATTGCAGTCACAAGAATGCATAGCCACTTATCACTCACTTTGCTTCTAACTTCAACCTTTAGTTTTCATTTTTGCGACTGTGCCCAAATTAGGGTGCTCAAGATACTATAATGTCGATAATCTCGTGAGATTATGTAGTGGTTGCAGAAGATTAATCTTGCTGTGGTAGGGTGTTGGTGGTGCAATTTCCAAAGAAGGGGTCCCGCAGGACACCTGGCTAAAAAAAGAAAAAACGCGAGGCTTGCGCGGTAGGCACACCACAGTCGCAGCGAAAGCTAGAAGAGCGGCCTTTCAGAGCCTTTTCAGAACACTCAATGGGTAACTACTGCAAGCACACTTGCTTGGTACCAACTAGGGCATTATTAATAAACTTTTAGGTGGTAGGCCGGCATTCGCTACGCTATTTTTCGTCATTCTTCTGAGATGTGTGGTATCTGCTGAACACTTGCAAGGAATTTCGTGCCAATTGTCCATGCAGTGGCGTACGACGATGTGGCTGAAGTGGGTATGTGGTACAGCTAATAGGGGAACAAGAGCAAGCTTTTGTGCTGGTTTAGTGCATTGGATGGCCCACTTATGCTATTTTCATTGTGCGACGGCTGTTGTAAAACGCTTTGTAAATCGTATTAGCACGATTGCTTTCCTGATATCATGCCTGCCTAAGACAAGTTTTACAACAAGTTACAAGCATCGGCGTAACACAATGGTAGAATATAGGGCTGACACCCAGCGGACTTGGGGTCAAGCCCCACTGTGTCAGTGGTGCAAGGTTTTTTTTCTAATCTTGCGTGATGTGGTTACGGAAACCGGCGGCGGCGTACAACAACAACTGCGAGTGACCCAAAAAGTGATCTTATAACAGCTTTCATTGTAAAAGATAGCTGTAGAGGGCACCTCTCCTGTTGGGGCAGGGAGCCCTATGCTCTTCGCTGCCTTGTGGGCTTTTCAGACAACCCATAGTTGATCTTGGAGCACATCACCTTTGGGAATTTTTCGCATTGGTCTTTGTTCTTTGGGGAAGTGCCTAATGTCGCAGCACAGACACGTAGCATGTGACTTACGCTGTGTTGCGTTATTATGCCTCTGCGACTTGTTTCCGCAGTGCCGGCTACGCCTCACGGGGCGTGCCCTGCAGCGTTGGGTGGGCAGCCTCATTGCCCTGGTGGTGTTCTGGTGCTCGTCCCAGCTGGTCACCTGGCTTAACCACTCGCCCACTGTCTGGGAGGTGGTGCAGTTTGTCTGCCCTCTGACCCTGCTGCTCGTTGTCACTTCCTGCATCGCTGAGGTCAACTTGGAGGGGTCACGCATGCTCAAGGTGATGAGAGATGATTCAATGTGAAAGAGATTGCTTGGTCATTGCTGGTTGTGATACTGATGTGAACTAACCAGAAAATAAGCTTTGGAACAGATTGTCACGTTGCCTACTATGAATAGTATATGAAATAGAATAACAAATTTCTCCAAGTGCAATAACAGATGTGTTCAAACTAGGCAGGAGCAGTTTCATAGACAAGGTAAACACAGCTGGCCACATGACCATGCAAAACTGCGACGTGAGCCAGCACAGTCGGCACACACGAAGCCGCAGGCATGGAGGAAGAAATTGCTGGTAACGCCAGTGCAAAGTGTGTGCCAGCAACAAGCCAGCACAAACTTGTGTCGTCGGCTTGTTTACATTGGCCCTACACTGACGTCAGCATCGCGAAGGGCTTCCCAACTTGCTTAGTCACACGGCGTGCACTTCAAAATTGATTTGAAATGTGTTCTAACTTATATTTGCCCTTGATATCTCTTAGATTTTGTGTATGTCTCCACATGTATCTATCCCGCTCATTACCTTTCCTTTGAAATTTTTTGTCAGTGCTTCTAACGAGAGTCTACTGTATGTGAAATGCAGAATAAGGATACCCTTTAGGCAAATATCTCGTACAGCCCTGTATTTAGGTATAACAAAATTATTTGAACCGGGTATATTTAGAAAAAAAAAGGGCATCACAATGACATTGCTGCCTTATCAAAATTTTTCGTTTGTTAACAGACACTAAAGGGAAATGTTAGGTCTAAGAGAATGTTAGATCATGATTGAGATTTTTTAGTGTTCTCTTTACAAGTGATGATTTATCGTTCAGAAATTTGTTATTGAAAATGGAATATTTGCTGAGGAGACTGGTGAAACACGTGTAATCACACATAATTGACATAATTGCTATAATTCAGTTTATAGTAATTATATGTTTACTTGAAGAAAGTCAAAACAGGGGCACACACAGTAACTGCATGTTAATTCAGTTTATAGTAATTATGTGTTTAAATGAGAGAAGTCAAAACAGAGGTGGGGTCTACATAGTATAGTAGTCACCCAGCAGTAATTGAAAACCATCGTTGTGCTCCAGAGAAAGATTTAAAGATTAACCAATCATCATATTTCTTTGTTCTCCAATTTATCATGGCGTACCTATTTTAACTTCTATATAATTATTATTTGCTAATTATAAATGATATTTGTGATGCTGTCTTATTAGTCTTCATACGCCCGTGCTGTTATGCTACCAATACTGCTGAATGTCTGTGTTCTTGCAAAATTTTGATCCTTAGTAAAACTGGCACATTATGCATTTTTGAGGACTAGTAATTTGTTAATTAGCTTGACACAGTGTATCTGAGACATCCCTTTAATGAGTATGGCTTGTGCATTCAAGGAAGGGCTACATATTCTGAAATACAATATGCAGATCTAATGGTGGTTTGTTCTTTATATAGCACAGCGAGGCACAGCTCTCTCTGCAGCTGCACGGTTTCACTTTGTTTGGATGGGAAGTGCAATTTCAAAGCAAGAAAAGAGAGAAGTAGATAGTGGGACAATATTCAGCTCTGGTAAAATTTCTTTTGGTTGTGATTTTATTCATTTTTGCATTTTATTTGGATTCTCCTCTTGCAGTGTATTCGTCCCACTGAAGAAAGAATCCCAATGATGAATTTCCTTTTGAAATCGCCCATTCAACTTACTGTGAGTTCTTACAATTTTTGTTTTGTGAGCTTTTGTGTTGCCATGCTAGGGAATATTGCTGGGCAATAGTATGGATTGCCTGCCTTCAGCTGTTATATTTAATTAGTTCGTTAATTTGTATCACTTTTCTCATTTTCAGACGTTTGGCTTTTCCCTAAGCTACGGAACTATAATGACCGTCGTCCTTGGCGTTCTTATGGCATTCGCTTCAAAGCTCATAATTGTTGAAATTCAGGCAAATACTGGCTGATTTTCTTCTGGCAGTGAACTACTCATGAGATATCGTAGACAGAAAGCAGTAAGTGAACATTTCTGAGGCATCACTTGAGTTAGCTTGATGTGTGCACATTTCAAAGATTCCATAGTGCTTTTGATGGTAACGGTGAACCAGCTTTGACGGCATGATTGACTCGACTTATGAGACGAAGTAAGTTATATTTAGAAAATTTACTAACGTACTTAATATACATTATGTCCCTCTTATGGGCCAGTTTCTGAACACTGCTCTGGAAAACAAAGTAATAAATATCTCTTTCTTTGTGTTATTTATTTTTTTATTAATTTGGCCAATCTTTACTAATTCAGCCTTTAAATTTTTTATCAGTAGTCTGCACTATTTGATGAGTAAAAAAAAGGGTGAGGTGTTGACTTCTTTTTCATAATTTCATCTAGTGTTCTTGGATTTATTGTAGCTTGGAAACATGGCTTCTGTAATGCTTATGCAGTGTTCATGTGTGCCTCTATGAAGTTTTATTTGTCGTAAATATACCAAGTGATTAACGTGTTTCAGAGAGGTGTGTGTGGTGCAAAAAATTTGGTATTATTGGAGTCTTATTTGGAAAAATGCTTTGTTACAAACTGGTTAGAGCTTGTTATTGAACATGGTATGCATTAAAACTATTCTGAAATTTCTAGCCCATTCTAACTCTCTGGAAGGCTCCAAAAGGAAGGATACTGGTGTCCATGAACCATCCTGGAAGTCACTGTTTGCTGGAATCAAACGGGACCTACTTTGGCAGGTTTCAGGCAAACAGTGTCTCAACTACGCATCAAGAAGAATGGTGAAATTTTCATCACATTTTTAATGGATGCTCCTGCAAGCTTAAATAATGGAGCTTGTGATATATTCCAGAGCTTTAGCTCTTTACTATTTTTAGACTTTTACTATTCGTGTTATTTGGGCACACCAACTCTTTTTTACCTGTATGCTTTTGGCGACTGAAGGGAAGCTAGACAGAAGTTCCAGAGAGGCTGACATCCCTACTTTGTCAGATGATCCTTACATGCAAATTGCAGACCACAGGGCCTCATTGTGAATCAGTCACTGTAGTAAATTATGATGAAAACCTGTGGTAGATCCAGAGGTAGGGGTGAGGGGGCTGTGCTGGGGGGCCACACCTCTGTAAGGCACGATTAAAGGGACACTAAAGAGCAAAAAAGTTTTTGTGTATTAGTAAAGTACAATTTTACAATTCTGAAAGCACCACTATTACCAGGACATGGCACTTGGTAAATGAAAAAGACACTGGAAAACAACATTTGGGTGGATGCCGCCTTGAGATTCTTGCACCAAACACTGAAGTCATAGATTTCGAAGATGCCTACTGGGTCCTATGTAGCTTCTTATGGATAAAAATGACTTAAATTGCTATCTACGAGTGGAGTAGACCTAGCATACAAATTTTAGTAAATTTTATGGAGGCAATGTCCCAAAAATACAAAAAATACATTTTAAAATTTTTTATGTCAAGCACAAAGATTCTGGCACAAAATTTTGAAATTAAACCTAAACTTTCAGTCTTCCGCTAATAATGAACCTATGATAGTGCAAAATATGACATTAGAGCTCTAAGATTGCTGTTTGTCAATCTAAACCAAGTCATTGTGTGTCTTTAGTGTCCCCCCTAAAGTGTGGTTCCTCAGCTAAACCCACTTTTTGTATACATTGACGAGGGTTCTCCTTAGTGGCTACTCCAGACCTACCCTTAATATAAACTTCATTGTTCTGTGCTCATGATTGCATCTCTTACTACACATTGTCCACAATTTGTCTTTTTGATCTGCCTAAAATGAAATGCTTTGTTTTGTGATTTCTGTGACTGTGCGACTTGTTGAGTTCGACACCTGTATAATGAAGTGTTGAAGAACTTCAAAATGCTTCATTATACTGCAACAGGGCTGGGATGTAAGGAATCCTTCATTGTACAGGTCATTTTGATGTAGAGGCATTCAACTATAGCATCAGTCCAGATGTGTCAGAGTTTGACAATGCATGAATGCATAAAAATAGACTGAGAAGAACATAGACAAGGCTGTGTCTCTCCTGGTCTCTTCATCTATACACTGTACCTGTGCTGTACAATTAGTCATACCAGCTAGCGCAACAGCCATATTCATAAATTGACCTCAACTGAGCTTTAACTGCCCTTATGTGGATCATAATGCAGCTAGCCTGAATAAAGTGGGTACCATGTTTTGTTAATCCACGTTAGTTATTTTTATGGTAAGGAGCTGCTTGGGAAGCACTTCGAAACCTCGGCATCCTTGAGCAGATGCAGGTGCCCACATTAATCAAGACTACTTATGAAATCTCTGCAATACTGAGGCAGTGTGACCCTAGCACTCATGTCACACTAGTTATGAATTTTCTCATATTTCTGACATTTTAAAAACGCTAGACAAAACGGTCTTATGCATCACATGTGCGACTTTTTGAGCACAACAAAACTCTAAGCACAGACTTCAAGTAAAGCTACTCAAGCAGTGTTTTCGAACTCCGGTGTATTAAGTCAAAGAAGGCATTTCAAGCACTTCCCAGCAGGCACAAAGGGTCGCTCTGATCGCATCGCCCACCAGTCTACAGTCAAATACAGAAGTGTTCATCGTTGTCTGTACTCTAAAGTGCAGTTTCAGATTCACTGAGCTTCAAAGTGTAGTTTCTGATCGAAACACTCACTAGTGACCACCTTGGTCAAGAGGAGGAGCTTCCTTCAGCTTTTGACGAGATTAAAGTCAAGCAGTGGGATGAATAAGCATGCAGAGGTGAGAGACTAGCCTGCCTTTTTGTTATAGCAAGTTCCTCAGATCCTATTTTTTCGCCTTTTTTTGAGAAATACGCGAGTGCCTTAATGAAGACAAAGTGTAATTTTTAGTCTGTGCGTGACATTAACTTTACTCCTAACTAGTATTGTGGTATACAGGGCTACGCACGCATCTCATACAAGCAAGGAACTTTTTCAGATTTGTGGTGCTTTGTGTACTGCATACTTTATTGTTGTTCATCGAAACCATTTTTGGCTCACATAATTTTATTTTTTGCACATCTGCATTTCACTTGTCCTAGATAAGTACACTTGCAGCTCACATGGCAGATCTGTGATGCTCGGGATGAGGCAGCGAATTGCTCAACCATGCAGCCCGTTTTTGCTCCGGATGCAGTAATATGCCTACAAAATAAGTGGGAGCGAATCCACAGTGTGTGTTGTTCTGTACTACTACTCACTTGTTTCTGATTATACGATGGTCCCACTGTATTATTGCATAAAAGGCATTATTTTGTATGTTGTATACAAAAATAAAATATACAAGACGAGTGTTTTGCGTAAATTTGTTTTATTGTTTCAAAACGGTAATTCCCTGAGCTTGCCTAAATTGCAAGTTTGTCTCATTTTTGTACTCTCTCAAGCTCATTTTCCTTTTATTCATTGCAAGCAGTCCTACAGAAAGCAAACAAAACTGTTTTACTGGGCACGTATATGTAGGTACACTTCTCAAAATCGGCTCCACTAGTGTAATTTTAAATTTGGACGTTGAGATTTTTTTTACTGGCATAAGCTTTCTGTTCTCATAACAAAGGCTTACCGTTGTAATCGTGATGGGTCAGTGATGAGAAAAATATTCATTTGCTACTATTTTCATTTCTGATGGTTTCTTTTTCTTTTGCTCAATGTCAGTCTACCCAGCCTTACATTTCATTGGCAACTATTGATATTACATCAAACTACAACAATATTGCCCCTATTTTATAAGCGTGCTTCAATATAACTGTTTCACATTCGTTATACTTGAAACATGTGGCACACCAAATACAGCTTTGAAAATATGGGTCATTACTGTACCGTAATTGAATTTTCTGCATTGATGAAGCTGCTGCTTCAAAACACACTGACAATGAAAAGTACAAATAAAACTAATGTTTTCTCCCAGTTCTTTTAATTTGGCACAATAACATTTCTGCACATGTGACTAGTTTCTGTAAGGCATTTGCACTGGCACAGTGGGAACTTATAATTATGTACTTTGTCACCACAGCTAATGTGTTTTCATGAGCAGGTCACCTTGCACTTTATCATAAGAGACAATGGGTGAATGGTTTCCTCCTCCATTCTCCTACTCTCATTCATGCATTCGGTTACCCTCTCGCTATACAAAAGAAAAGTCTATCAAATCAAAGACAGTAATGTGGATAAATAGAAACTCGCATGCATTTGCCTTAGATGACTCGAAGGCAAAAGCCACCATCCCCCACTTCATGTTCTCTTTCATATCCTTTGCTTAGACGATCCTAACCCCCAAGACCTCAAATATTTCCTGTATTGAATGTACTTTTGCACAGCCTCCAGAATCTGAGGCATTGTTAAGCTTCTGCACCTCGCAAAGTTTTTCACTGATCAACCAACGGTGTCGTGTTGGCTTAATACAGTGACGTCATGATGACATCACTATTCTTTGGTGACATGTGACGTCACCTGCCCACAAGGCAGTAAAAACCCTCTTTTGCTTTTTGAGGACGATGGGTTTATATGAACATCTCTGACTTGTAGTGGAGGTCTACACGCTCCAGTGAATTTACTATCTCTCCCTTTTTTTCTTTCCTTTCTCTTTTTTCCTTTCTCTTCTTTCCTCTCTCTTCCTCATCTTTATACTCCCCTTCTCTAATCCTCCTACCGGAATTTTTTCTGGTTAACCTCCCTGCCTTCTCCCTTTCTGTTTGCTTCCTCATGACGGTAACATTTCACGTTTCATGAGGCATGTTTCACCTTAATGACATAAATAAAAACTGTTCTCATCATGACGCACTTTGAAAAGGTGTATCTAGTTGTGAACGTTTCTGAAACGGTCTGAAGGTCTATATTGCACTTTTCAGGTTGATCTGCTTGTCGATGTGGCAGTCATTTATAGCAATATTAACAAGAAAAGCACAGGTCTAAGTAGGAGAGACTTGTGTGTTTGTGGCGTTGCTAAGCTCCTACAGGAACTTCTGTAATGGCCGTGAGGTAGCAGATGCTCGTGCTTTCAACAGCTAATTCACTCAACCAGTCAGAAGAACGTGCTAAAATATACCGTACAATTGTACAGAAAGTGCATGTGTGAACACTTCGCTGGAAGTCAAGTGAGATCACAACCAGCTATACCATTTTTGAATGTGCGGCCGCGTATCGTGTGTCTGAAGCCGGCTTCACAGAGACCCAACAGAACCCGGCAAGTTGCGCTCGGATCGTACGTGTGGACGAGCCGAGCGTACACGTGCATCGGCTAAGGCTTGGGACGCTGCCGTACGGCCTCGGCGGGCTTTCCTTTGATCTTTGCGATTTTCCCAGCTGACTGGAGGATCCAGGGCACGAAGGTAGATACACGAGTATACACTCCCGGATATCCTGGAAGGCCGCACTGGACGCCGAAGGACACGACGCCCACCACCTCCCACACAGTCTTGCCGTCTCTCTTCGCTCGCACTGCCAGTGGCCCACCAGAGTCGTGCTGTTTCGTAGAAGAGTTGAAGAAGTAACTATTACGAAGCAATGGTTGATGTGTTTTTTTACAGAGCGCAGTCCTGACTTGGAAGGGCGGCAGTGTCGAAACTGATGAGAAAATTAAGCGTTTGGAAAAAGACCTAACAAACGAAGTCAAAGACGGGCGCTGTTTTAAACCATGCCGACTTAGCAGAATGAACTCGTGAAACAAATGAGCTTGGTTCGTACTTAGGATGTACACGCTGCACACACTCAACTATCCATTCAAAGTCGGCCATGGTTTCTGCAAATCAATGCAAAGTTATAACTGTGTGTGTGTGTGTGTTTGTGTGTGTGTGTGTGTGTGTTTGTGTGTATGTTTGTGTGTGTGTGTGTGTTTGTGTAAAGATGGGTGGGAGGGAGCTGGGAAGAGGAGGCATGGTGTCTGGAGACACGGTAGCAGCTGCCATCGCACTGCGGGTGAAATGAATTCCGACGGACGCAAAAAAAAAAAACATTGCACACGCGCACATGCACCGTCATGTGCACCCATGAGGAATGCATTATCACGAAAATTACTGAATGGAATACTAAATGCATTGGAACGAATTATTTACCGAATGTTCAGAGTATCTTAAGAGAGTGAATGCGAACCAGTTGGTACTACGTATCCATAGTTGAAGTATACACGGACGGTTTTTTGTGCTGCTGTTCCTGCGCGTTGTTTTTATGTTGAGTATGTACGCCGTGCGTCACGGGCAAGGGAAGGAGGGCAACGTTACACGGGAGCGAACTCTTGCCAGTGTCGTAACCGTGTGAAGGGTGGGGGGGGGGGGGGGGGTAGATACTTTTTTCCATGAAAATTTTCACTTTTGCTTACACATGTACAAACTTATACGTACAAACGCACACATAAAGATGCATAAAGTATTGTCACCCCCCCCCCCCCTGCCCCCACGCCGAAATAAAATTCTCTACACTCGTTGACTATTGCTGACTGGTGTGCGAATTTGGAGAAATGTGTAATAAATAAAAACACTAGTCTCCAAATGAGGGCCTACTGCAAGTTTCTGTGTCGCTCGCCTGGTGCATTAAGGTTCGTTGGTAAGTGAAAAAGTATAATCCACGAACACAGGTGAGCTCTCAACCGGTTACGCAGTCACGTGACCTGTGCCACGTTTACAAGTGTGAGTTACGAAGCGTAAAGTATTCAAGGGAGAGGGAAAATGATCTTACGACTTGACGTAAAGAAAGACGCACACACTACGCGTTTGGTCTAAGTAATGTGCTCACAGATTTTAACTAAAAATTTTCAGTGTGTAGAGCGGTACGCCCAACTGCTCGAAATAACCGCGTCAAATCGCTACGCGTATCTGGACTCTTAAATGTATAGATACTCGATATGAGTACTCGGGTCGAAGTTGCGCTAAGAGCGGTGGGAACGACAAGACGTGCAATACGTATGCTCCTAAATTGTCGCGTTTCAATTCGTGAGAATTGTACTACAGTCGCAGCTAAGATTTTCAATTACGTTGGAAAATTTTATGTACTACTAAAAGGGACGCGCTTGCATTCCCTGTTCCTCTCAGCTTTTCGTTAGCGTTAGTTCCCAATTTTCGCACGAGAAGTCTACAATTGTACGTGGATGACAGTCAAAACGGGACCGTGTACCTGGCACGCATCTACTCCGCCTTCGGTGATGTTTCCGGCGCAGAGGAAGTCCTGGTCGACGCCGTGATGGAAGACAGTCTTGTAAGTTCCCAGGGTCTTGTAAAGCTTGTCGCATTCCTCGTTGCTCACAATGGGCACATCGGCTTCCTGAAGGTTCGTTTGTAGCTTCCCTCCTGCGCTTGCAAAATTAATGCGAAACGCTTACATTGTAACCTTGATATTCTTAAATATGTTGAGCTTAATCAATTCGTCCAATACATATAGGCTAAACGCGAACGCTTCTTCGCAAGGGTGAGGATCGCATCGCGCGAATTAGGTCCCGTGTTCAGTTTTGTGAGGGAGCTTTGCAGCTGTTTCAAAGGACGCATGTCATAAATCCGACTGACATCACAAACAAAATTATAGGTTTGCAAGTGCGCGTGGTGCTGTTACCAAAGCCATGGTTGCATGTAAACGTTGCAACTTTGTGGGCTTAATCTGCGCGTTAGCAAGGAAAAAAAAAAAACAAGCAAGCAACATCAGTACATATTCCTGCGTCTCTTCCCTAGCGGTTCATATTTCTCATTGGCATTTATCTAATTTATTCCAACGGCTGTCGCGGTACCGTTTAATTTGTTCCTGCTCGTTTACCAGCAAGTATCACCGATATGTCCTTTTTTCTTCAGCTGTCTTGTCATAAAGGCCGTAGCTCAGCGTGGCCTGCGAAAACGTGCATCACGGTGAGTGTATAGCCTATAACTGTCATCCATAAGAAAGGGTAAAAGGAGACCAAAAAAAAAAAATCATGGCTGATCTCTCCGTCATACGAATATTTGAAAAAGGAAAGAGAAACTCGTATCATGGAGGTAGTTGAGCTAGTTGTGCATTGATATATGAGAGCTTGTACAATGTCTATTGGTGTTTAGCATTGACTGCACATTTTGACGTGGATGCACCCACGTTGACGCCACTAATGGCACGCCTTCCCGACGACTAATGCCCATGACCACGATTTAACCGTTCTGGCAGCTGAAGTTGCTAACTAGCTTCAATGAGCACACAGACAAAAAAAAGAAAGATGCGCTCGTTGATGCTATCAAGTGGCTGGGAAGATAGCCGCTGTGGTAGCTCAGTGGTAGAGCATCGAACGCGTAATTCGAAGGTCGCAGGTTCGGTTCCTGCTCACGGCAAGTTATCTTTTCGCCCACTTTTCTTTCTTCACATTTACATTACAATTCAGTTTAATAACTTCCCCTATACTTTCCTTCGCATCATTGTCTGTTAGATCTCATTAATATTGTGTCAAAACACGGGAAAACGAGCCCTTAGGTATACACTTCTTTCCCTTGCTCATTAACGAGGGTCTCGTACTGGCAGACTTGGTGCCTTTAGATCGCATACGAGGGACTATTGGTCAGCTGCCGGCTCGCAATAAGTTCACGTGCTACGTGACGCCACACAGGCTCATTAAGAGTGTGTCACACTCGCCGCCATGGCTACTGAGGGAGCTGACTGATACTCCCACGTTTAAATTCACACATAAACCCAAAAAAGTGGGTTGGGGAAAGGCCGCCGTGATAGCTCAGTGGTTAGAGCATCGAACGCGTTTATCGAAGGTCGCAGGTTCGGTTTCTGCCCACGGCAACTTGTCGTTTCGCCCACTCTTCTTTCTTCACATTTACATTACAATTCGGTTTAATAACTTCCCCTATATTTTCCTTAGCATTATCGTCTGTTAGATCTCATTAACATTGTGTCAAATCACAGAAAAACGAGCCCTTAGATATACACTTCTTTCCCTTGATTGATATGTGGAGATTAACGTCCCAAAACCACTAGTATATGATTATGAGAGACGCCGTAGTGGACGACTCCGGAAATTTAGACCACCTGGAATTCTTTAACGTGCACCCAAATCTGAGCACATGGGCCTACAACATTTCTGTCCCCATTGGAAATGCAGCCGGGATTTGATCCCGCAACCTGCTACACTTTACACTTATTTCCCTTATATATATATATATATATATATATATATATATATATATATATATATATTATATATATATATATATATATATATATATATATATATATATATATATATATATTTTATATTTATATATATATATATATATATATATATATATATATATATATATATATATATATATATATACATATATATATATATATATATATATATACATCGAGAATAGTGCAGTATAGGAAACAAAACAATTAAATATTTATTTAATCCTAACAGTTGCGGCTGGTGGACCAGCCTTCTCTAAGCGAAATGATACAAGTCGAAATAAAACGAGGAACTTGTATCATTTCGCGTAGATCATCCGAAGAAGGCTGGTCCACCAGCCGAAACTATTAGGATCAAATAAATATTTTTATTGTATTGTTTCCTATACTGCGCTATTCTCGAAGTTTATAACTTTTATTACGGTAGCCGGAAGAAACTCTGATCATCTATTTCATATATATATATATATATATATATATATATATATATATATATATATATATATATATATATATATATATATATATATATATATATATATATATATATATACGGTGAATGATGGCGGCGATGGCATAAAACCAGCTGAGAATTCTCATGTAATTGTAATCGCAATTAAATATTATTGACGGCAGGGGCTGCAGTAGCTTCATGCCTATGTGTTTAAAACGTTCTCTACAACGTGATAACGCGGTCTCCCTTTGTCGCGGAGTTTCAGCAGGCTACATTGCCTTTGCTCGAGATTTCGCAAGTAGCCGTATACCTTTATACACTAGATAATGGTATTCAGACTATCGCTTGCGCTGAAACGCACGCAGAGATAGTGCTCTCCATGACTGGCGCGTTATGCATGCCGAGAGTTAGCGACCAACAAGTGCCGGTGAAGCAGCCGTTATAAGTTCGCCAGATCACGTGGTACCGCAGTGGTTAGGCTCTGAACTTGTGCTTCTGCGACGCCTCTCCACAGCGATGACGTGCCATGACGTCACGCCTGCTGCGCCCGTTTAGTGACTTTGGAACTTTCACGCTAACATTTTAGTGCGCACCGAATCCGTTGTGTCCCCAGCCGAGTATGACGCCTTGGTGTGCGTCGGGCGCGCCCTCTTCGTCGGGCAGGCAGGCGGCCGGCATCTGGGACTCGCTGACACCCGCGTCCTTGTGCAGAAGCAGCAGCGCCACGTCGTTATTTTGCTGCTTGCCGTTGTAGGCCGGGTGGATGTGGACCTTCTTGACTTTGCGCTCCACCGTCATCGTCATGGCGCCGCGTACGCGACTTTTGGATATATCCAGGCTGCCCATGCGCACGAAGAACTCCGTGTCGTTCCTGCGTGGACCGAAGAAACGTCATTCATTTGTAGGCAAAACAAAAGTCGCGAATCTTTGCTTGCTATTGGTAATGTCTTTGCAACACTGTATTACCAAGCTCCCAAGTGTGCATATTGCTTCGACTGCTATTTAGAGTCCAGGCCGAAGTGAAGTGTTCTCCTGAAGCGTGTTGATTGAACAGCAGGACGACTGTAGGTTCTCCAGACAGCACTTTTGCGTAGTGGACGTGTTGATGTCTTGGGAAAGTTTAAGAAAAGGAAATGTTGATTAACTGTTCAAGCAAACCTCTCTGTAGTCAAAAGCTCTCTGGTTTTGTACTGGTTGTCAATGCAACTGAATTTTGTTGCTGCCACTTTTTCGTCGAATAGCCCGCACACAGAAAATCCCTCTGAGAAATAGGCTTATAGAGCGTCACCTGTACAGCCTCTGCAGATGAACAAGTGGCCTGTTCTACTTCCCTCGAAAGTGCTTTATGAAATGAAAAATGATATATAGGTATACACTCACTGCAACAAGCTATTTTTTAAGCATAATACCTCTAAATAATTCAAAAAATTCTAGGTCTTCGTCATCAGAGTTAACCACGTCTACTGCATCCGTTTGTTGTCGAGCAAGGAGGTTGCTCATCGATAGCATAAAACCAGAAGGTGAGGAAAAGTCACGCCTTAATCTCCTAACTATAGGTTCTATTGCGTTAAAATGATCTTTCAAGGAGTAAGCTTCAGGAAATCAAGGTAGCGGTTCTTCACGTCTTCCACGTGTTCGAACGCTGCTTGCATCTAGACACGACCCAATAAGATCTTATATTATGAATACTATGAACCCAGGAGAGCACATACTTACGCCTTATAGAAGCAATGCGCCGCCGACAGAACCACCTGCTTAGTGATAAGAGCTCCACCGCACCAGAAATTATCCACCTTGATCTTGTCGCGGAACACAGCCACCTGTAGGAGGACGCATCGATTAGCCACCAATTGTTCCACTGGAGGTGTTCCATACAGCAAAGTTGTCCTACTAAACTCATAATTGGGACGTGTGTGGTCTTTTCTATAACGTCAAGGCAGCGAGGAGACGACGAAAACACGAGTGGGTGACTCCGTACCTGTACATTGAACGATTCAGTGACCTTACAAATGCGCGCACACACCCCCAGGCGTACGCAGGTTCTCCTTTAGGGGGCGGGAAGGGAGGTTGAAACTGTGGTCCAAAAGCTAGTCATACGTTGACGGACTCATTAGCCGACTCACCCAGATTTGGTGCCAGCCGGGAGTCTGAGTTTGAGTGAGTCCGAGTGAGTAATATTATGAAAGCTTGAGACCGTGTCAGTCCAGTTAAAAAAAAAAAACTATGTGTGGGAGCTCAAGTGAGTCCGATTGAGGAGTGTTTTGGTGAGCCTGAGCCCGAGTAAGCCTTACGGCCAAATAATATTTCATGATTGAGTCGGAGTAGGCAAAAGTCGTCGCCAAAGCTTGCTTTTCTACAATACGGTGCTGTCGTAGGAGAAGCTGCCATACGTAAATAGCCCCGTGAAGTGTTTTTAAAAGCTAGTTTCCCCACATTACGCTTCTTGGTGACGAGAAGCCGACTTTAGTGCGTGAGTCCCAAACGTTTTATTAAATTTCGCGTCTCCGGAATACGCTGTTCTTTAAAAGAAGCCATTTTTTTTTATGACGTAGCTCCCCCAAAGTGCTTGCTGAATCTCCCGTCTTCGCATTGCTCTGAATGCGATGAGACGCCGAATTCTGTGCATCTTCATAAAGCATTCGTGAAAGGTTGCTTCTTTGCAATGTGATATCGTTTGTGGGTAAGCTTCCTTTAACGCGTGGCTTCTTGAACAGTTTGCCCAATCTCGTTCATATGTAAGATGCCATCGCAGACGCGTCAGGTACATTAGAGGGGAGAGTTCGGTGATATGAATGCACAATATAAAATGCGCGCTTTAGACATAGTAGTGTAGCCACTTACCACGAACGGGTACTCTCCGTGACTGCGGACGGTCCTTCCTCCGAGCACGTAATGAACCGGGAACCGTTTCTTGCCGTGTTTTCCGGGGGGATTCCTGCCACATACTGGAATGGGTTCACTCATTGGTGCAACGCTGACGTGTATTTACAAAGCCTTTTTTCTAAAACCTCTACCGGGGTACATCACAGCGTGACGTCACCAGTGCACGTGCAAAGCGGCGGTTGGCAAAACAATCTCGCCGGTTGCCGACTGAGGTACAGTCACGTGATGTTTGGGACATTTTTTTTTCTTTTTGAAAGCTTAAACTTCATCTTACAATGACGACATCACCTGTGGTACAAGTCAGAGAACGTCCAGGTGGGCGGTAAACTGCGTGATGAAATATTTGCCACGCTGGCTGGCTGTTTATCTTGGAGAAGTGAACACACGTGGCGGCCTGGCTGAGGAAGAGCGGCATCGTCTTCGAAAATGTGCGGCGTTGGTTGTGGCGTGTAGTGTGCGTGGAAAGGCATCGACAATATTGGTTTACCTGTACGGATGGTTAAACGGAGAATATTGTGCGTGGTGTGTGCAGTGGGAATAATGATGAGTCTCATTTGCGAAAACACTAGCATTCATTGTGGCCCGGGGTGGAAGTGACCAGTTGTCGACGGAACATCATGATTCGACAATTTAGTCCAGGTAAAATGCATTTGATGCGATTATCTGC
The DNA here is from genome assembly GCA_013436015.1 of Rhipicephalus annulatus. Taxonomy (NCBI): domain Eukaryota; kingdom Metazoa; phylum Arthropoda; class Arachnida; order Ixodida; family Ixodidae; genus Rhipicephalus; species Rhipicephalus annulatus. The sequence goes on from WOVY01002909.1 coordinate 151,580, forward strand.
GAGTGGGTACATCTCAGAGTTTGCGCGGTGTGCAGAAAAAAAAAGGGGGGGGGGGCATGATGTCTAGGTTGAAAGATGTGACTACGTATGAGCTATCGGCATAATGTGGCATCGCCGAATCTACATATACACTTCGCCACGGCCAATACGCAAATTCAGTAAAGGTATAACTCGTATCATCGGAGACCCGATACGTCTTGGTAAAAACAGCGGAGTGAATATGCACATTACAAGGTTGTCCAGCAGGTTTATTAAGGAGAAGTGTAGGTATGCAAACACCTTGTATATGAGCATCAAATGCAGCGACGTAACTGCGTGATATATTATGTATATTAAATTATCGGGTTTCAAATAGCATGAATTTTCAGTGGGTTATGAGACACGATGGGGCGAAATGTCGCTGGAGTTTTCACGGGGTATGTTGACCTCAGCCTAACACATAACAAAAAGTGTTGTATTTTTTTTGTTTCATTCAACTGCGATCAGAATTTTTGCGCAATGATTGGGAATTTTTTCCGTGACTTCCCGCACAGTAGCTCAGAACCAAGCTGATGCCACGTTGTTCCTCGTTTAAAACTGCATTACACATGCCGTGATCGAAATTGAGTAAGTTAACATCCATGCCATACAAATAATTCTCAAAGTGCCAGTCACCGTGAACATGCAAAACGTTCGCTTTCGAAAAGGATAAGATTTTCACATAGCTGTCATCTCAACAAGCAAATTTTCGCATGTTAACAGAATTATGCAGTGTAGGCAGTGACCCTTCCTTTTAAAAGCTGTGACTTTAGAACGTAGCAGTGCAGAAATTTCTGTCGAAGGAGTGCAGACACACGCAACTCTGCTATGCAGAAAGATGTCGCCGGTGGAACTTTCTCTCCAGCCGGCCCATGCTACGAGGGAGGCTATGGTGGGCTGGGTGCTCGCAGTGACGTCACACTGTTTGCAAACAGGGAGAGGTCTATTCGCAACGCGAGTGCGGCAATTTAGTTAAGGATGTAGCCGGTATGTTTTCGTAGCTTCGTTTCACTTGTTTGGCATCTAAAATAATTTTGTACGCCACACAAAGCGAGCAGTTTATGAACTACTACGTGGGCTTGGATATGTGTGTGAAATTACGAGTGACACATCTATTTTCTCGCATCTGATCCCTTTATGGGCATGAGAAGCGTAAACAGTTGCTTTAAGTGCAGTTAGTTTTTGAGCACAGTATAATTGTGCTAAGAACGTAGCGGGACACTACTACCATAGCAATACTTTACCACACTAACTGACCTCACAATTGCCTGAGCAAAGTATTCTATTACGCCAAAGGAACCTAACTGTGGCCAGCAATTTTTCTTTGGTGTCATTTCTTTTTACACCAAAAGCTTCAACTCTATGTGTATTTAGTATTCCTGGAGTGCACTTAGTGATCCATCTGATCTTTTTCATCGTTTTTCAACATTTTTCATTATTATATCTGCCCCAATGAGACAAATTAACGCTTTTATTTACATTGCATTTAAGGTCTACGTTTCTAACGGAAATTCGTCAGACCTATGCCTTGTAGGAATCGGTTTCATGTGAAACAGCCAGCTAGTAGATCACTAGAACGTGTTCTTGGGCTAGTTGGTTCATGCTGAAGGAAGGTGAAGGACGCAACCAAAGTAGACGGATAAATAAGGGAACAGGACCGAGCAGGATTCTCTATTCTGTCGTAGAGAAGTCTTGATCGACAAGTGAATGAATAGAGCAAAATTGAATAGAGGTTGCGTTTTTCTTATAACAGGAGATCCGCTATATTAGCCGACAGTTTAGCCATTAATAGTCAAAGCAAGCTAACTGTAAATAATTGGTGCTGGGTATAGTATGTCAGCAAGTGAGGCAGTTGAATTTGATCAGAAGTTATCGATAAGCATAATAGAGAGATTTAGTATATCGGAAGACGCGCATTAGCGTACTTATCAGCGCTAACGCTAAAACGGAACGAGCTGTATGTCAAATCGTGGTCATTTAGTACAGCGGAAGGTGTTCCCGCTAACGCAAACGCAAGCACCTACAGCGCCATCTAGTTATAAAAACACTATATGTACTGTAAAAACCTGAAGTGTGCCAATAAATCGCGTTGACCCGAAGTCACCATTGCTGCGCCTCCATGCCATGTTTGGTTCAATGTTGCGTATGACGGCACGAAACACATCGTTTTCTTTCGACATATGCCGTTATGCTTGACTTGTGGCCGCATTCGCCTTTTCTTGGAAACAAGTAAATGAATGCAGCGTCGCCATCTCTTCATTGCTACCGAAAACATGAACGAATCTTGTAGACAATATTTTAAAGCCTTAGATCTGCACCGTAAATCGAGTGTGCACTTCAAAAAAAGTACTTTTATCTGCAGTGTACAGCTGGCAGAGCCTGATTACTCAAATATAAATCAAATACAACCATTATTTGGGAGTGAAGAAGGTAAACAGTGCGGAATGACTAAAGATTCGAAGTGGACCGCTCTCGGTTCAACAGGCACTGCCATCTTGCCCTACGTACGGGATCTCTTGCGTGCGTTAGGGTTGAAAGCTATATGCCAGAAATAGCGGTAACGCCAACGTGGAGCCCTTGCGTTTGCTGTTTTCCGCTATACCAAAACTTTCTAATATCCTGGTACAGGAGGAAAGACACGCCTGAAGACATTAGAAAACTTTAGTGCCTGATACCTTAAGCCGCTTGCTTACGCACTCTCTTGCGTCCCTTTTTATTCCTAGCCGCACAAGTGAAGCATAAAAATTACCGCAGGGACATACGTGCGCAAGTTTTTGCGTTACTCTGTATTCCGTTAGGGTGCAGCTGGGAGTACAAAGTAGGGAGTTTTAGAATAGCGCACCGCGAGCGCTTGCGGTGCGGTCGCTGCCACTGCGCACGCGTCGTAACGCGAGTCAGCATTGGCGTTTGTGGACCGCACGCGAAAAATCCGGAATTGCGTGCGGTAATGGCGGCCCGCATGCGGCTCGCAAGCGCTGGTTTCTAGGCTACGGGCGGTGATGGCGGCCCGCACGTGACCCGAAAGCGCTGGTTTCGAGGCTGTGGTGTCGCTGCAATCGTGCGTTGCGGATCGCAGCAGGGCAAACGCTATTCTAAAGCTCGTATGGTGCCCGCGACGCCCGCAGCGCTTGCAAACGGTATTCTAGAACTCCCTAGTAACGTGAGAGTACGTACGCAAGCCGCTTGTGGTGCCCGGCGCTAAGACTCTCTACTGTGTCGAAAAGCAGGGTGAGTGAGGACGATTGCGTGTACATAGCCTGTTCTCCTGGAGTACGGCCAACATGCGGTCTTTGTCGGCCGCCGAACGCTGCGGTCTCGACTCCTGGCGGCAGCACACGTGGTCCTCGAGCATGCACGAGTCGGACCTCTGGCGACGTGGCTCGGGGCACGAAGACTCGGGAACGCAGCTGCCATTCCCATCCGATGACGGCGCCTTGCAGCGTTCGGTGGCAGCCAGCATGGGTGAAGCCTTTTTCACTGTTCACAAACAGAGACCCCGGGATGTTTCCTCATTGTGGGCGTCTTAAACACCCCGTCAAGTTTAGCGAGGTATACATTGGTAAACCGCCGGCGATGTGCCAACGATGTCTTTCGAGCTGTCGTGTGCACTCCTGCCGTGCGTTTGATCTCCTTGTGTGTAGACCAGCCTCTTTTCAGAGTAAGAAACAATAGAAGAAGTCAACATGAAAGATGTGGTGTGTTTACTATATATCTGGTTTCTTTTATTTTAATGTCTCTTTGAGAATCTGTCCTCGATATTACTGGGCTTGCTCAGAACCTACCAAGAATATCAAAGCTCCGTAGAGTGCTAAGGGTTCCTGCTCTGCGCGGTACGGTCTAAATACCTGCAGTGTTTTTTTCTGCCGCCCCTCTTTAAGCTTAGCGATTGTCGCAAGTGAAGGCGCGCAATTTTATTAGAAATACAGACGACCACATTATTTTCTTAATTTACCCTCTCTTGTCTGCTACCGCCATTCTCTTACGGTCAATGTTATGCGTATTACTAGCCTGCTCCGAGTCACATGTCCTCAAACACATGTCAAGTCAGACTTAGTCCACGTGCTTTATTTATGGGAGGGAACGCTCCTGGTACAGCTGTGCGTTTTCTTGAGCGCACATGCACACAGGGCAGCGTGTATGGAGTAATCCTGTGAACGAAAGGAAAAGCGTTAGCCTGCACTGCAAGGACAGCTACGGGATCGTTTTTTTTTCTGGAAAAAATGCCCGAGATAGTAGTCAAATTGACAACACAACCTGTGCATGGGTACGCTTTTATTTCTCTTTCAACAAACAACAGCAGTAACAACAGGGTGCTTTAGCAGTGGGTTGCTTTTGAATTTTCACGTCATATCAGCTCTTTCGTATAGTATCACGCGTGACAACTTTGATACGCTCTCATATATGTAACAAGGGAAAGAAATTATTAGAGAGTGAACCAAGTACTATATCTTACTTTTGCAACTGGTGGTGTAATGGTGTGTACCCATTTAATACTTCGCAAACGTCGCACGTACAGAGCTTCTCAGCAGGATATGAGTATAGCAGGTTTTATAGCGTCCACAATCTACCATTTTTTTTTGTGTCGTCGTTTGCGTCAATATACACCGCTATGCAAGAATGTCGTCGTCAAACTATCTTCGCCTATGCGAAAAGTGCGACAGGAACTTGCAGTTACGGAGCTCCGAAATCTATTATTCTGCGTGCACGACGTCAGCAGATGTACAAACACTGGTAGAGGTGTTCTGCTTTGATGCCGCTGTTTTATCAATTTACTTTCTGCTGACGTTCGTGATGCGAAGAAGACCTAGTTTTTACTCTTATAGGCTTCGTCGCTACGCTCGTTCCCAGCGGGTCGCGAAGAAACAGAAGAGCTCCGCCCAGAAAGCAACGTGAGGAAAGGCGTATACAGCGCACGGTGGTCACTCAGCAGGCCGGCCAGCGCTGTCTTGTTCAGTTCTTTCCTCTTCTCGGGTCGATTAAGTGGATGTAGGAGTCGTTCTCTCCATCCTCGCACTCGTCGCATGGCGCACCGTCATCGGACCCCTCCCCTACGCACAGTGACAGAAATGCAGAGCAAAGCGATTTGGCATCGACTCTTCCAACACAGACCTCTCAACTCTGATAGGAAAGTATACGCTTCTTAACAGCGGAACTGTTAAAAACTTTTTGTTCGTCTGTATCGCGTAGATCGGAAACTGCGCCTGGCTATGATAGCACTGCGCCTTGCCTATAGCTACCACTTGGTACGGCTGTGCCTCGCTCCGAGAAAGAGAACCATGTGATTGCATTGCTATTGGCAAGTGAACTAGGAAAAGATGGAAGTGAAAAAAATAAATAGAGAAAGAAAGAAAGCGCAAACAGCGAATGAGATAAAGAGAAAGAAATCGATAGAGAATACAAAGGAATAGAAAAAAAAACATGCATACCTTCGTATATAGTATAGTATATGAAAGTTCGTGAGGCTCTGGAGCAGGCATATGGTAAATCATTGCATAGGTACATCAAGGGGGTGGGAAGAGGGAGTGAGGATGATTGTAACGCCAACAGCTGTGCTGTTTCTTCAGTTTTCGGACCATTAGTGCATAGGGTGTCTCAATCTTTTTCGTGCAGTTGAGACCCCATTTCGTTGAATGGCATGCAATGGCTTGTCTAGTATTCACAGGCGAGCTGTTATTGCGAGAGATATCGACGAATGTTAGTAAAGCACCCTGTTGTTACTTGCTGTTGATTGATGTTTGTTAGTGCATACAGCAGTGACACAAGAGAAGCATAGTCACTGAAAAACATCGCCAAGTTAATTGCCGTTCACGCTATTATTACCAGCGTCAGTGAGAGTGATGAATGTGTTAGTTGGAGTTGTAAGAGACTCTGAAAACGTACTATTTCAGATTAGAGGTGACCAGTATATATGAGGGGAGGCGGAGGTAGAATGGGGTCAAGCTTTCGAATGTCCCAATGCACAAAACATACGCTGTAACACCACTGGTAGTGTTGTGAGCGATATGAATTTATCGTGGAAGTAAATATTTTTTCGAACCACTTTAAGACTATGCATTAGGACACAACTAAGTTTTAGACCTGCAATAGACTTGTTCAGTCTACTCCAAAAGAGCGCATTGAAAATGAGTTAGAACAAATAATATACACAATACAATAGAATATATATTGTAAGCCGCCCTTTAAATATCGCCACTGAACTGTACCCGATTTATTACCTGGAGGGTTGCTGCCACCGCCCGGTCCTGGCCGCTTGCCTGGCTTGTTGACTGGCGTCGGCGGGACCGCAGGTCCTGACGGAACCACCGGTTTTGACGGAACCACCGGTTTTAACGGAACCACCGGTTTTGACGGAACTACTGGTCCTGACGGATTCGTTGGTCTCGACGGAACTACCGGTCTATGAGGAACAACTGGACCTGCAAATCGTACGACGGCCGGTATTTCGCTAGGAACGCATTAAGCACCGTTCATACAGACCTATCGTGAATGAAATTGACTTTAATAGTCGGCCATCTTTCCGGAATATTTAGCTCATAAAGCCAGGTGGTACTTTATGCATTTGTTGTCTAAGAGCGTTCACTAGTTGAAGTGAGCCATCATCTCAGCCTACTGCACTGACCCTCCGCCTTAAAAAAAAAAAGGCTCTCTGCGTTTGACGTGGTTTTGCAGTGCAGTGCCTTCGTGATTCAACCACCTTTTGCTAAGTTTAGGACAACGTCACATGATGGCGTCGTCATAACACGTCAAGTTATGTGACGTCGTCACGTAATGATGATTTTTTTTGCATCGTTCGTGTTGACACCGACCCTCACTTTCGGCGTTCGATGAGCCATCTAAGGATTTCGCCTTAATATGGACCCACTTCTAGGGCTACTTTTGCGTGCTAGCGATTGCTGTACAAAATTTTTCGACATTGCTGCAAAGTGGGGTGCACACAGTGGGAACTCGCTGTTAAATTGGACCTCAGTAGTGTGCACTGTGTTCGATTTTTTGCCAATTGAAATGACAACCGAAATCAGTTATTCCGAAGCGGCGGTTTTGAGCCTGCAGTAAAAGCTTTGGTGTGTACAATGAATCAAAAAGATATCATCGTCATGGACCTGCCCGCGCTGTCCTCGTTCTCGCAACAGTGAAGCGGTTCAAGTTATCGCTGAATTGAGCTTCGTCTTGAAAGCTCTTCAGGTGGGAGCGAGCGTTAAACGAAAGCTCTGCTCGGTGAAGGGAAGGACATGACACACAGAGAGAAAAAGCGATAGAAAGAAAGAAAAAAAATACTGGCGAAGCTTGAATCAAGTCGTACGAGGCTTGAAACGGGAAAGCCGGACGATTCTGTAGTCTAACTAAACAGCCATTAGCCTACAAACAACCTAAGGACAACAAGCTGAAGCCCAGTAACAAATTGAAAATTAGGAGACCACATATCTAAGAACCTGGCAGCTGCCTGCAGCCAACCTAGCATCGTCTATGTAAAAGCCTAGCAATTACCTAGAAATAATCTTTAGCATCCCTGAGTAGCAGCAAGTTAGAAACAACCCAGCATCGCCTATATGTGTGTTTGTGTGTTTAGAAAAATGTTTAACGATTTCGAGTACCTAGTACTCAACTATGGGAGAACACTGAGTCGTCCCGCTAAAGGTCCCGCTGACTAGACAAAACTAGAGTTAATTAAATGGCTTCTCGCCTATAGACCAAGCCTATAAAAACTCGGAAGAAACCTAGCATAATAGCGTCAAGTAGCTATCAGAGCAACAGAAACCAAATTGGGCCTCGGAATCGTCCAGCTGCGGTGTCTCAAGCCATGCGCGACTTTGCCACAAGGTGCGCCATTTTTTTTTTTTCATTTACCCGAAGCGTTCGTGACGCTTCGGGCCTGTTACTGATCCTTTATGCATGTCCGGGATCGCGACAGGCGAGCGTATTTTATTTTTCCGTTAAAAACAAATTGTATCGCGTACGAACTACCTTGTAACTACTTTGTAACGGTTCGCAAACCTACTGAAACTTAGCACTGGGTGGGCCATGATTGCTGGCTAACGATGCTCCATTCTGTCATCTGGTAAACGAGGTTACTCCATTTGCACAATGAGAAAGACAGAAAATCCGCGATTTTGCTATTCCACAAACTCGAAACGAAAAGAAAACGAAGGAAAATTTGGCACCGGAAAGTGATGCCGCGATCTCTTTCACAGCGACGTCAGTCAATCTCAATTGCCCAGCATGCTCGTCGCGCCGGGTCGCTTCAACGGTAACACCCAAGGAGGATTAAAAGAAAAAATTGCTGGAGTGGGAGCTCCTGCATTGCCTTGCCAGCAGAAGAGAAGCCAGCTTTTGCCACTGCCAAGATGGCGAAAACATGCTCTTTTCTGATAGTGCCCACTTGAAGATCAAGTGGCTTTGACATGTTATGTAAATGCTGCGTTAGTTCTATATTAAACGATAGTTGTTTCCGACGAAATAACATACAGAAACGAGTATGGATGAGTGAATCTTCAAAGAACTTTGCCTCCAATTACAGGCTAACTAAGGAAAACTAGTAACTCTAAAACGCACTTGCATGGAGCACTATGTGACCCGAAAAAAGTTCCCACATTAAACTCGTTAAGCGTGCGATGGAAACGCTTCGTTTTTAATCGCTGAACGGTGATACTTTATCGTGCCCCTAGTAAGATGACCGCCACAACCGCCATCTTGCCAGAGGAACGGCTTCACTTCTGCGCAACCATTTCCACTCAGCAATTTTTTTAAAATCCTCCTTGGTAACACCCTTTCGGTTCCGGGGGAAACCGAACACCCTCGAAGAGCCCATGACCGCGTTCGCCTCTCTCCGGGGCCAAGGACGCCTCGAGCCTTCAAACGGGAAATCCCGCCACGGTCGATGTAGGGCGGCACGCGGCGGTCGCGAATTTCGCTTTCTTCCTTCGGAGACCTTCTGCGACGTGCATGACTACGTCGTAGCGCCCGGAGGCCTTTTCGCCTGCGCGACCTTCGCTTAAGACTGCGCTGGCAACTTTCTCTTCAGCGCAGTATAGTGTACGATGGATGGAGGAGGAGTGCGTAGGTTCACCTTCCAATAAACCAAAGGGGAGTTTCTTTTCTAGGCGTAAAAAGTAATTACTGTCCACGCCTAGCAATCATCTGGCGGCGGCGTCGACTTGTCGCGCGATTAGTTTCGCCTCGTGGCCACCCTGTCGAGAAGCTGTGTTAACGCTTGCGCGCAGACGCGAGCGCGACGACTTCTTTAAATAATAAATAAATAAATAAAGGACGCGCAGAAAAGAAACGACGCTGAGTGACACGAAGTATACGTGAACGTCACAAACACAAGACCGCGCGCCACGCACATTTCAAGGGGAAGTCTGCGAGCAGAGCGAGACCGATATCATCACAAGCGTGTTTCCTGAGGTGCACCGATAAAACTAATGATGGGTCTGCATAGTATATACATGCCTTTGTAGCTCTGTTCTTTTAAGTGGCGCAGTGAAGTTTGCAATGGTGGCACGATGAGAGGATGTACGGCTGTAGCGATGACCTAACGAGGTGACTACGCTGGCTTTTGCTAAGGGCGCACCGGTTCACGCAAACATCCTGCTCTTAATTAGGCGTCATTCAAGGTCATCCTAGACATCCTCTTCGTGTGGCACTTTTGGCAGCTGGGATACTAAATAAAGCGTGCAAACGCTCATAATGGTGTGAAGCATTTTACCATTCAATTAAAACTTTCCCTAGCTCCGTGGTTCCAAGTGTTTTTTTTTTCTTGTATGATGTTTTCAATAATAATAATAATAATAATAATAATAATAATAATAATAATAATAATAATAATAATAATAATAATAATAATATCTAGAGTTTTACGTCTCGAAAGCATGATATGATGACGACGGACGCCTTGGTGGAGGGCACCGGAAATTTCGACCATCTGCTGTTTTTTACCATGCACTGACGTGGTGCAGTATACGGGTATCCATTATTTCGCATCCATCGAAATTCGGCAGGGATCGAATCTGCGACCTTCGGGACAACAGCCTAGTACCGTTACCACTACACACCACCACGGCGGACACAACGTAACTTCCTATAGTAATCTATAAATTATAACAGCTATATAGTAATTGATGAATAGTAAGGACTATAGTACGCGGTGTAACCAGCGGCGTAGCCGGAAACATTTTTTTGGGGGGGGGGGGCGGGAGGCTTTACTGTAAAATACACCTCATATATACGTGCTTGCAAGGGCTTGTATGTATGCGTATCGCATGCAAAATTGAAAAAAAAATAGTGGGTTTGAGCCACCCGCCCGCCCAATCGGGTACTTCAATGGTATAGGACTGTAGCCAAGGTGGAGCCTTATAGCCCCCGATTCCATGAACTTCGAATGAAGCGTGGTGTTTTGCTGAAAACAAGTAACAAAAATTGGGGTTTTTCAAAGCCCTCAACAAGTGCCCCCCCCCCCCCCCATCCTCCCCAACGAAAACATTTCCTGGCTACAGGCCTGGGTAATTAATAAAACAATCACTGATGTGTCAGAACGTCCCGGCCATGGGCTTACGCGGTGAGAAGTCAAGTCTATAAGTCTCGGGACTGGTCAACTGCCATGGTCGTGGCGTCACTATGCTTGATTCATCCGCAGCTTCATTCCCTGTGAAACTGGTTCGGAGATCGGGCAGAGAAAGTTTGCCGTGTTTTCCGGAACGGAAAGCGCGGACAGAGAGAAAGGGGAGGAGACGACAGAGACATGTCTATCCCAGCCGCCTTTCTTCCTGCACGTTGCTCTTCCACCCATCTGTCCCGAACACGCAATGCGCAGTGGTTGAACGTCGCGATCGTGCGTTCGTGGCACAGTGTCACCGTACGACGATAGTTATAGTGCGAGAACAAAACGACGACACAGAGACAAGAAGGACACAAAGACACGAGCGCTAACTTCCAACTGAGTTTACTGCGCAGAGCACGAAAGTATATAGAGGATACTCAGTTGGAAGTTAGCGCTCGCGTCCTTTGTGTCCTTCTTGTCTCTGTGTCGTCGTTTTGATCTCGCGCTATAACTATCGTCATGCCATACCAACTAGCCCAAGCTGCCACACTTCTAAGTCGCCGTACGGGTGCGGCGTCCTCTCGTGCACTCCGTGTACTCACCTCCGCTTCCCGGTTGAGGCGGGACCGGCCCGGTTCCGGGGGAGTTCCCGTGTGGCTGCTGGGGTTCCACGTCTGCGCGACAAGAGAACGACCGGTTGAGTATAGAGACAGAGAAACGAGCCGGACAGGGGAACGAGCGACTTGCGCAACCTACACAGGTCACGGGTGTATACAATACAGTGGATGCCCCGCGCCCGGTAGAGACATCGAGCCGATTTCGCATCGAGGGAAAATGCAGCCTGCTCCACTTCGCGAAAGCCGGCCGTCGAAACAGTGACGCTGATGCTCCCGTTAGCCAGAATTTTGCACTTCTTTTGAAAGTTGTTCTTCTCTCTCATTCTTTTTGCATCCCATTTCCCCCTTCCTAAATGCATGTTAGCAAACCGGTCACTACCTCCGGTCAACTTCTCAGTTGTTTTGCTATCCTTCTCTCTCACTCTCTCTTTATTTTTCAAGTCTTTCTAAACGTTTCAACGTATACTGCTAGTTCTTTCTGAAAAAATAAAACTTTTGCCGCATCATCGCTCTTTGTTTGACACTCTGTTAAGCTATGGGGCGACGATATGCTCAATTCACGACCACGTTGGAACGCTACAGATGCGATGCAGTGTGGCCGTGACCATTACAACCGCCCAGTCGGCCGCAAAAAACGCGTATTCACTGCTTCGGTGGAACGCGTGTACCGTTGCGAAGCGCTGCTTCTGAGCATAACATGCCCGCATTGCGCCAACGGATGACATAGGGTCGACCATATCCCCCGTTAAGGTGTTTGTGTTTAATCCAGCAATAGTATCAAAAGACGCACCTCAGTAACTCAGCGTCCGTAGTGCTTATCTAACACGTGGTCGGGGTCTGGATATCGTCCGCAATAGTCGCACCCCGACAGGGGCAGATCTAGTGGAAAAATTACTTGCGTGCTAGGCTAGTTAAATAACCTCGAGTGGGCAAAATTAATGCGGAGACCACCGTTCTATTATGCCTCATAATATTATCATAGCTTGACGTACTGTACGTCGTAAGAACGGGACACTAATGCTATTGCGAAGTAAACAAGATGGCGATAGTGCATGTCCCAGCCTGCCTAGCTTGCTGTGGTCACGGTAGTAATGTGCTGCAAGCAAGCGTCTCGAGTGGAGAACAATATGCTGCATAACATCTAGGACCTGAAAATAGTACGTGAGCCAGTGCTTCGCTACCAACACATTACACAGTGTTCATATAGGCCTATCATGAATGAAACTTCTTTACAATGCCGGCTGTGCATCCGAGAAGGTCCAGCCATTACGTAATACGTGAGAACCTCGTGAACACAACGTGAATGTTATATGTTCACGTTTGAGTAGAATGCGACAAACATGCTGGTACTTCTGCGCTACTGCTGTGTAATTGAAGAGCACCATGTTAGAATTGTTTATAGGCTCTCCTATATAGGATGTTGATTCAGGCGTCCAATCCTTGTAAACTTCTGTCGAGTGCATTTAGCAAAAAGGGGTAACGATTTAGAGTACGTGGTACTCTACTATGGGAGAGCATAAAGCCGTCCCGCGTTTTCGTTTTGTCTCGAAGTCGGGCGCTTTCCCGTTCCTCTCCACCCCTATTCTTTAGTGGAATAACAATGTCAGTGAGATCTAGCAGAGATTAGCGCCAAGGAAAGTATAAAACACGTGTTGGCATAGAGGACCGAACCAGTAACTTTCGAATTATAACGTTGCATTCGAAGTTTGCAGCTTTGGTCCCTGTCTGCAGAAAGTTTAATTCACTTTCACCACATTTGGATCAAGTATAATTACTACATGAAAGTCCCCTGTACATTCCTTGGCATTATTATCTGTTAATGCGCATTAATATAGCATCTAACAAATGAAAACGAGTCGATAAAATTCTCATTTCTTTATTCTAAGCTGAATAACCCAATTTAACGAGCATGCAATGAAAAATATAGACACATAAACTTCAAAGCCCACCTGGAAAGTAGTTGTCCGGCCTAATGGGGTATCCCGAGCCGCCACCACCATGAGGCGGCAAGGGCTGGTGCGGAACATGTGGTTCTGGTCCTGCGTCGGCAGCGAATGAAAGTTACAGTCATTAGGAAGGAGCTGACACACAGGCCCATTCGTAGACCGGTCTGGTGAGGCGACCTGGCCCATGCATGTGTATACCTGGCAGAATGCCTTGGGGATTGATTGGAAATCCGAAGCTGCCACCGTGTGGTAAATGGGGTATCGTAGGAACGTAAGGGCCTGTGACGTAATCGGGCACAGAGTCAATCTACGAACACACATTTGGCATGGTTCGACCTGTCTGTATAGCACGTAGACAGCGTCGATAAGAGAGAAAGAGGCTTGGCTGTTAGTCTTATACAGTCGACAGGACTCTCCGAAAATTCGCCACGTGATTCTTCTCTCGATCTCGGACGATTGTAGGATTAGTGCGCAGTGGGCATAGTATTCAATGCTGAACGCTTGCTACAGGTAATAAGTTTCGCTCACGAAGTCACGAACCGTTTCGCGTCTTGTTATATTACGACGAGACAGAATAGCCTATTTTCCCTGAGATTATAGAACACTGCATCTTGGGTGTTCTGACAAAACTAAAGCTTTGTCAAAATTTATGGAATGACAGATTGTAATTACTTTTCCCGCAGTTAGTGCAATCATGCATTCTCGATAGTACATTAGACAGACGAACGCCTAATCCTTCATGTCTCTGTTCATTTTCGGCAAAGGCATGAAAGTACTTGCCGTGTTGAAAAGAAGGGCCTACTATTGGCCTTCTATTCTGACAGCGCAATATCTAAGAGTAAGACATTGACGTTTGGCTGGCAGCCCAAACGGAAATTAAAGCTGACGCGCTGAGTATTTACATTCAGGTGTTCCGTGCTGTGTCAGTGTATTATATATCATTTATTTCATTTTTTTTTCCTTTTCTCGTACGCTCGTTCATTGCTAGGAAGTCACGCCGTGTTAAGGGCTGCCGCCTTCGTTCAATTGCGCAAGAGACCTCCGGCGCGTTTCGCATGGTTGTCAAAGTCGAGTCCAAAAAGCGTATTGGTCAAGTGGAACAAAAGCATCGACCTTGCCAGCTGCTTGTTCAATGAGGCATAGCGCCAAGTCATTAAACAGCATTTTACTGAACGTGCATGCTTGCTTTCTTTCAAAACAGCGCCAATGCTTGCACTCTGGTTCATAAATGCCAGGAAAAAGAACACTTGTAGCTACAACGTGCTTCACAAACCTTTACTCTATTTCTAACCACCATGCACCCTTCGCTTTTTAGAGAAGACGGGCAACACTGGACACTTACCCGAGAAAACTGCTAGACTTATAGAACGTAACTTGGAACGGTTTCCTTTTTCGCGGGACGCGTATTAGCTTCAAACATGCTCACTTCGGCATGCCGTATAAGTCGTAATGCCGCGATGACTACTCGCTAGATTTCATGCAAACGAAGGGCATGCTATTTCCTGGAATACCGATTTACCTGGTAACGCTCCAAAGTTGAGCCCTTGATGTGGGAGTCCTAGGAAGCGCATATAGTCCTCAAGCGAATGCACGCCTGGGATGGTGACTCCGTAGGGGCGAAACGGTCCAACTGAGATGCACACACGACAAAATAAGTGCTTGGTCGGGCAACAGGTTCCTCAGCGAATAGTGTGCGTTTGTTCCTCCTTGACATTTTTCACATAATGATCCTCCAACTCACCGATATCGACTCCTCCTCTGTTGAAAACTGCGGCTGTAAACTCAGCCCTTTCTTTCCACTCAACCAACGGTGACATGCTATTAAGCGAATCGAACCTTTTGCTCGTTTTATTTGGCGTAAAAGATTCTATAATTTCGGGCAAGGTGTTCTATGCGCTGCCGTGTTCCACTGAACACAATGGACAGCTTTAGAATAGGTTTCTTGGCGTTAGCGTTGTTAGCGTTGCTTGGGTACGCTATTCTAGTAACTTAACGTCGGTACCCATGCAGATAGCTTATGACACATGCGCGGTGGCAGCAAGCGCTAACGCGATGCTTTGCGTACCCTATTCTAAAACTGCCTAGTATATCACGCTTTTGCGCTGAAGAAAAAAAAAAGTCACGATTTCCTCGTTTTCTTACTTGTTCACCAGTTCACGCTGGTAGCGCACAAGCCGGTGGGGAACAGCGCCCATCTCCCGGCATTCTCAGCGGTCACAATATGGCGAGCAAATCTTGAAGCGAGGGAATCATGCGTGCTTGCTATAGTTCATATAAGCGTCATTAAAAGCGAGAGCATTGTTCAGCGTCAGCTGAGAGGATTGACGAGAAAAGAACTGCGTGTGACATGTAAATACAGCTGTTTCCGCACACTAGTTTAGCATGTATGGTTTGGGGAATCTAGAGCTTCATTGCGGCGTAAATAATGGATTAAGTGCAAGCACAAACCAAGCAGGTATGTAGTTCTTCACAGGTGAGTAGCAGTACTTACTGTCTTGTGTAGAGGTGTAAAGATCTGTCTTCAGCGGCCACTGACTGAGTGTGCATATTGACTCGAAGTACGTCTATACGTTTTTGCGATAAGTAAAGCGTGCGTAGGAAGGGTGAGGGGGGGGGCGCAGGTTCATAGCAGTGTCTCCCTCCCCTATTAAGCCGAAGCATGGAGCAGACTCTTATTCCTAAGGCAGCTCATAAGCAGAGATGATGCACAGTGGGAGGAAGCGCGGAAGACGTTGCTCCAAGAGTGTAAGCGAGATCCGTGTCTTGCCAAACTTGCATGCATCGGCACACACACGTGATCAACAAGATGCGAAGGATGGCCTATAGATGGAGCGACGAGAACTCGACTTACTTGCGTCGGCATGTGGGCCTCCCACTGCCGATCCTAGACCAGGGATGTTTGTAAGGATGTCATTTAACAGGTTAAATGGGTCCACCGGGTTTCTAAAACCCCCTGCGGGCACAAAAAGGAAACCGTATGTTGCAAAAGATGGCAACTAAATACAGTGTAATGAATTAATGAATCTGAGTAACGAACGCTCTGCTGGCAACGAAGAAGACGATGATGATCGGGGGGCTGCAGTAGTAGCTCGCGCACGCCGCTCGCCATTATCCAGACCTGCCTGATAAAGGACATTTTGCCAAGCTACGTCTGAACCTTTCTCGACGTACAACACCTCTATTTTAAGTGGTGGAGGTACAACACCTCTATTTTAACAGAGATATTTTTTTCTTTCTCATTCAACTCTCGCCCCAGTGACTCTATCGGCATATAACGTTCTGTCACAGCTGTTTTCGAGGTTGCAAGTTCGATACCCCTGTACGGGAATCGTGTGCACCTGCATGTAAACGAAGTGTTCATGCCGTGTGAACTTGCACCTAAATGCTTGCTAAGTAACTCCTAAAAACTGTAATCAATACAGAGCTCACACCTATAGGCGGTTTCTCTCGCATACCTCCTGTACAACATAGAGCGTTTGAATTTAATCAAAATCGCTCATTAATTTTGCGTGACTACTGTAAAGGGTTTGTGGACCCGTGGTAAAGCTTAAATACCCGAACCCTGAGATTCTATGTCTTCTTCAACAGGAAGTATAGCAGGTGCATCGATATGTAATCTGCAGCGATGTGAACGGCGCTGACAAAAGAGTGCGCTTCCGTCCAGCACTTTGTAACGGCGTTGGTGCGCTGTCATGCTTTTACAGTAATATTAAAAAAAAAAGAAAGAGAGCAAAGGTACATATGAAAATTAATGTTCTGCTTGGGACGGTTCTTGAGTGCGATTGCGTTCCATTGCGCGAAAAGTTTATCTTATGTCAGTGACAATAAGCAAGGACTGGTTAGTGTTTAGTTATGCATGGGAGCTTCGTCTGTAGATGGGTATAACATGGCAGGTTCGTGTTTCAGCAAAAGCAATGCGCTGTACTGCACTACTGCACATAATAGCAGGGAGGGCTCCAAAATATCGTCACACGGCAGCAGTTAGTTTGAAACGCAGACTGTTACAGCATACGCGAAATGCAACTACGAGCATGTATGGCGGTCACTGTGCATGTGCATGGGCTATGTGTCAGTACAGGAGTTTTTTATGTGCTGTTGCCGATTAGCATCTATACTTTGTTGGCATACGTAGCAGCGCTAGCGATCAGTGGGCATTTTCTCCGTCTCCTTCCTCTTGTCATAGTTTGCATTTCTTTGCGGTTTGCCCTGCTTGACAAAAACACAGGAGCAGCCTCGGTCGTTGAGTGAACGGTGATGTCAATCATAAAGAGAGAGAGAGAGAGAAGTATGCGGGTTTAAATGTCCAGAGACACGTTTGGAGGAAACTATCACGAGGCAAACGCGTCGCATGCGTGTGCCTTGTGGAATGACGTGTACAGCCAAACCAGAGGATCAGTGCGAGTATTACGTCAACGCGCTCGTAGTTGAGCGGTCGTTCAGCTTTCCTCGTGCTTTACTGCTGCGTTTACGCGTACAAAGCGACGGGCTTCAGTTTAAGAAGGCCTCGCTTGTTTTTTAAGGCATCAGGGAGACGACGAAGAAAAAGAAGAAATAGAAGAAAAAGCACTATAGAAATTTCTCGCTGTATGAAAGAGAGCAACGGGACATGTTATTTCATTGTAAACAAGTCCGTAATTGCTGTCATCGTCAACACAGCTTAACAAGCTTTGACGTGGCATAATTACTTTTCAGGATTTGATTGAAGTTGCTTTACGTAGACTGCGGGCTCATGCACTTTCACTTACTAAATTCGCTTTCACTTCGTGTTCATTTTGTTGCTCTTACATTGACGACGATAAACATTATATTTACTCAGAAGACGGACTAAGAAATAATACTCGAGCCCATTTGTCTGTACTACATATAGCGACTGAGCGTGCGATAAATGTCAGTCAATTAATTGCCATGCATGCCCGCCTCGGGTCTTCGCTCTTGGCAATGCGCCCAAAGCTTCTGCATGCATGCAGCAAACGTTCTGCTATGCGCCAGAGCTTCAACAGCAAATGCTCTGGTTAAGATAGTTTGTTAGGACGAATAAAGTTACCTACGTGAGCTAAATACTTATATTTCTACAGCTATTTCTTGCACCATTCCTTTTTTTTTTCTTGCATGAAACGAGATTACAACTGTGGGGAGCTTGCGCTCGACGTCGCCATAGGGCCGCACATGTGTTACGCTTGTAGGTTGCTGCCCTTACAAAATACTTGGTACAGTCTGATGATTTATTTTTGTGACTTTTTTCGCTCCATTAGACTTTTCCTTGAAATAACACTGAATAACTTGCGCAATTTCGGCAAAGGTATGTAACTATGTCGACTTCAGTTGCATTGAGGCTGTGCATCTTATCCTAGCGGAAATCGACACTAACGTCTGGGTTTATTTCTGCTAGTATACGACGTACGGTCCTCGGTTATTGCCGCTTATTCAGTTGCCATTGCTTTTCACAGCACTGACTAAGGAAATAAAAACGAAGTATACATGCCGTCATGACTCACTCGATGAGCATTGTTTTGCAGGCAAAGTAACCCGATCGAGAGACAGCATAGTCAAGCAATTCGTTGCTGGGATGGTTGGCTCAGAAGTATAAACTGCATGGGCGCGAATTTCGTAAGGGACAGAGAAGCACTCACAAAGTACATGCAGGACATGCGCCATTGACGCTAGTAGCGTTTGACCTCTGCCTCGTGTTTTTGTTTTCCCTATCCGGCATGTAACTTGCTCTCCGCAGTTCACGAGAAAGAGTAATACGTCGCCAAACCACGCAGCTTTCGCAACGTAAGGCCATTTCATTAGTTTTCTTTTTCTTCTCTCCGGCAGTATCGGCCGAGAACGTGACCTCCGAGAAAGAGCCTATGTGAGCGGGAATTTTCGTTCGGCCACGGCACACTGTAGCGTTGCCTGTTCGGCACGCGTGCTCCTACATAGATGCCACGTACTGAGCCTGTTCTACTACTTCTTTTTCGGCTTTAGTCTTATTGCGCTTTTGCTTTCTCTTATCTCTTTCCTCCGTGCATATGAAAGCCGCACGTTATAGCAATGACGTCACAGTGGCAGGGCGACGTCAGCGGAAGCTCCCCACAGACAGTGCGCGCCAGAGTGGCATACGCGCGTGCACCTGGTCCTTTTCCTCCTGATCCGGGCGCGGAATGTCCCATGTGCGGGCAGCACACGATGGGCTTGAGCAGTTCGAAGCCGCAGATGACTGGGAAGTTGAGTCGGACGATGCCGCGCAGTATCTGCTTGCACTTGATCGCCGGCATGCACGTCCCGTCAAGGAAGCCCCGGCCCAGAGGGTTCTTGGCCTGGCACGGACCTCGCTCCACTGCCCGGATGAGAAATCGTCGATGCTGGAAACGTCCTATACGCGCCGCGCTGTCACTAAGCACGCGTTACATCGAGGCGGTATCTCAGACCGTGGGAAGCACGTTAGTCGGAACGTTGGTTTAATGTCCACGGTGTATATATATGGCTGATGAACTTTAGGTGACTCATATGTATTCCGACTCCTATTACCCCTATCATTGCTCCAGAGTGGCGCGCTAAGGCCGGGCGAGGCTGCAGATTATACGAGACTGGGCTACTTACGTGATGAGACAGAGGCATAAAAAGTTAAATGTTTCACCTCTGCGAGGCCCAATAAAATATATACAGTTAAGCTTTATAACGTTTATGCTGCTTTACATGACCAATGAATAAACGGTATATGAAGTATCTAATGACTTGTAACTGCAGAACTACACTGCAGATAAATGAATTAGATGTCACAAAGGAGTTCATATTTTTACAGTGAGCGCACAGGTACACCACTGACATTGCCGTATCTTTAATTTGCTATGATCGTAAGTGTAATCTCGGCTACAAATACTGGGAATAGAAAATTAATAATTGTAGTACCCTATTTCGGACCTGTAGTTGTCTTATGCATGCCTACTGTTGGGTGATTCAGTTTTTTTGTGTGTGATGTACCACGCAAACCAGCATGTTCGGATACTCCTCAACAACAAAAAGGGCTGTCCATTGACGACCACTTTACATAATTGGAGCCCTCGCCAACGCATTATTATGAGAACAGTAGTGCAGGTCGAATTGCTTTTCACGTTTGCCACAATTTTTTCTTTCGATAGAAGTGCACGGTCTTCAGAGCATGTGTACGTCGTTTTAGCAAACTGTGCACAAATATTACGTACGAATCTTCATACAGGAAACCAGTGACGTCTCTCCCGAAACAAAAAAACTACTTAGTTGCTATAGCCACTCATACTAAGCACCATAAAATCGTAATATATATCTAGTAGGCACAATCACACGGCAGTTTATAGGACATGTATACTGCACGACTTAGTTCAGCTTTCATGAGTCGTTATACATTACAAAACGTGATGGGTCGTTGAAACACGTGCGTCGTTTCGCTTCATACATCCACTTGCTTCTCCCCATGCCTTCAGAATATTAACAATACGTGCTCTACAAATGTTTACATTGAGTAACCAATCATATTCTCGATTTTGTGAGTTGGCAACCTGTTGAGTTGTTCTTAAACATATACGGTCTTCGTAATTACAGCGCCGACGCATCTCTCCTCAGCACCTGTCAGTGCGCCGACACTTTCCTTCGTTATGCCGAACGAGTGCTATTTACGAAATACTCGGAACGTACCGCTTCCCTCCGCTGCCAGCATAGACGCGGCGCATTCGCATTCACGTTCATTGCCGAGTATTCACGTTCATTGCCAATAAAGATGCAGAATATTCCCACACGTACGCGATATAATTTTCCCACACGCATACACGGGCAGATAAAAATAAAAGAAACTCGCACCTGTAAGTATCGTATGACTTATCGGTTCATTCTCGTGTTGAGACTAATCTACACGCTCAAACGAAGAAGAAAGTATGAAAAGACAAATAAATAGGCAGAACGCTTGTACACCCTTACCACCCGCTTCCACCTCTTCTCATCCTGTTCGATGAAAACACGCTCGTGCTGACTTGCCCGGGGAGTCATAGCTGACGAATAGCGTGTGCCTCCCCGCCGGTAACTAAGGCGTCCGCAGACCGTTTCGCAACCAAAAGCACGCAAAATCATTCCGCCGTCTCGTGGAACACACGCCGAGTCAAAGGTGCCTCCTCGTAGATTGCTACAACGTGCCGTAAGCAACGGCTCTGGCGGGCCCCAACGATTAATTATACCTGTACTATCGACGCGTAACTTTGGCCTTCGAGTGACGTATGCGTACGGACTAAGCGCACGCTGCCAATCCTTGAGGGTCGCCTAAAAGAAGACTTGTTTACCTGAAGCGCACGTGTTCTTTATTTATTATTATTATTATTATTATTATTATTATTATTATTATTATTATTATTATTATTATTATTATTATTCGCGTTCGTTCGAAGGGTAAAAAAATGCCTTTCATCACGTATGATTGTGGTAACACCGATAGACTAAATTGGATGAATCGCTGTGGAAATGAATCAGCTGATAAAACGTTTGGTCGAGACGTCTTCGTGCCTGTTTCGCTTCAAACTAATTAGACTTTCTGTAACGAAGGTGTTTTCTTCGAAATGAGCTGTGATAACCACCGGTTAAGCTTATCGAACAGCCCGTGGTAACTGTGAAAAACCTGTGATAAAAATCAATTATACACTCTTCCCTCTGCTGTTTGTTCACGCTTCTGGTAAAAACATTGCAAAAGTGAAATGAAATATAACTAGCAGTGAAACTCATTTGCTCGAAAATACAGCTCGCCAGCAAACTTGCTGTGTAGGTATCGGTACTAATCTCGTTAAAAAATCCCGTAATTTACGACAGTGACAGAGACGAGCGATGTACGAGATATGGGGTATATACAGCTGCACAAGTTGCCATCGCACAGACCACTTAAAATAAATTTAGTTTGGAAGCACCCCGTGAAATATGTACGGACTCCCGCTACGTGAGCGCGGAAATTCGAACTTTATACTCCTTTAATACGTGAACACGGCTTAAATGAAGTCTTCTAATACCCCGTACACACGGAATGTCGTTAACGTTTTTCCGTTAATTTATTTTGACATTTGCACACGTGTATTTCCCGGTCCTCCTTCGCCAACGAGAAAAAAATAGTTATCACACATGAATATGAAAAAAGTAAACAAACTGAAAAACTGGAAGTAGGTATGAAATCACCACACTCACCTGACCCCAGAAAATGAGCCTCGCATCCTAGGTTCGAACCAAGGGCCACAAGGCCCAACGCTAGTAGGAGGACGCACATTTGCGTTCTGCGTCGACGTCGACTGTACACTGGCTGGGCGCGCGAGGAACGCGCGCGCTTTTACGAATGCGCCAAGAGCGTGCCACGGGTTTCCCCCCTTCACAAACTTCGACGGTGCCAGCGGTGGTGGCGCTCTTCGCGACCGCAAAAAAAGAAATGACGCTTCTCGGCGCACGAGCCGTTCGCGACTAACGTCTCGCCCCCTTTCTTTATTTTTCTCGCTCACTCTAAAAACTCCAGACTTTGGAAGCGTATGAGAGGGTAACCGGTTGCAACCAACACCACTTGCAACTCTCTCTCTGAAAGAGATGCGACGAGAGGGGGGGAAGCGTAGCGCAACGGTGTCTTATTGATTGCGCACACTCCGGTAGTGCGCTACGGAAGAGCCTGCGCGTGCTGCAACGGTGCGATAGTGAGACGCGCGCGAAAAGTCAGTCTAGAAGCGGAGGTTGCATCGAAAAGGGAAGGGAGCATCGGCACTGGTGTTTGTGTGTGTGCGTGTCCGTTCCGTTTGAAAGCGCGACGGTTAAAACTATGCACCGAAGTTTTGCGTCTGGAAAGGGCTGCTAGGTGAGGCACGCTTCTTTCACCGCCACGCTGTGAGTGAGCTGTAGTTACTGTGGCGTGCTGGGCGGCGTCCCCCCGCGAGCGCGTCCTTGAAAGGTGAAAGAAAAAAAAAATGTGGCGGGCCTTGATCTTAACTAGCGGCCACTGCTGGTCACTGATTGCACGCCTTATTTGAAACGACGTGGCCGGGTGGGAGGGAATTCACACTAATGGGGTTGTCGATTTTTGCCGCCGGTCATTTTTTTTTTTCGACGGCTGAACCGGCTACTGGCGAGGTGTCGGACTAAGGGTGGTACGCCTGGAGGCGATTGCTACCATTAGCGCGACCCTACAATTTCTTCTTTCCTTCCTTTCTCTCTTTTTCGTGATGGAAAACAGGCGTGCTCAGCTGTGAAGAGCTCGTGTCAATAACAAGACAACATGTGTGACCTCAGTTGACCATAAAAGAAAATGAATGTTGAGATTAGGCACTTTCACTATTTCTTTTTTTTTTCACACCGAAGGGGGCAAGAGTAACGTCGAGCGTAAGTTCTGTGGTGTGCGTCTTGTGATGTTCCTAATAATTCATTCGCAGCTACAAGTTCGTAGCTGTGTGTGTGTGTGGAGGGGGGGTGCTTTTAACTGGATCATTATATATTTATTATATATATATTATAGACCAGCATTATAAATTTTTGTAAATTTGTCAGTTGGGCCCCAAAATACTATTGGTTATAGTAGCAGAGATGTCTGTTCCACTGCTCTTGGCTTTTTGAATGACATGACACGAACCGAGAGGGTCCCGCTGCACTGGCTCGACTTTGGGACCCTTGACTGCATACTACTGACCATGAACCATTGTATTTTGAATGAATAATAATAATAAACTTAGTTGACAGAACTGAAGTTTTTAAAATGTTCTTTTCACTTTGTTCTATACTCTCCTCGATGATATTGGTTTCTTGCATAAGTGCATAAGTATATTATCCTTCATATCTCTACTATACTCAATGTTAATAATCTTAATTGAAACTAGTGCTCAACCAAGCGAGTGTTGATTTGCGGAATTCCGTTTACGTCGGTAGTCATGTGCCTGCTCATGCGTGTGTGCATGTTTGTACGAGTGACATCAGTTCAGCGCGTATTTACTTCGTAATAGTAGAAACAAAAATTTTCAGAAACGTTCCAACGGCGGGACTCGGACCATGGGCCTGTAGTAGCGAAGACCGATGCTACAACCAATCTTGCTTTACTGGGGACCCGATACGTTAATGCCGAATTGAAATATAGTCTGGATTATAGATAAACAGAACGCTTGAAAATTTGTGAAAGATTCGCGCAGGATCCACGAGGCGCTACGGTCAAAGAGGATTCATTGCACCGGCGACAGTGGACGGCCGCCGAATGAGACATCTGCGACGAAGTTTCACTTGAAGTTGAATCATTGCAGTAAATGAGGCTTATCGGAGAGAGAGAAACGCATTGCTTGCCTCTTTCTTCCGCTTACCTCATGGCGTGTGCCCAGGAGTTAGTGGGGACGCACAGCCAAGTGCAATAATCTCAAGTTCCGGAGCTTGACCTATACACGTCTACACAATGGTGACAACCAACGGCCGCCTCGTTCGAGTGAGTGGTGTCATGAACTGAACTGCGAGTCCTCTCAATCTAGGGTATGCTCTCCCCATGCGTCTCCGGTGGTGCTCTATACTGCGCGCTGCACTTTGAGCAATACTATGAGTGCAGCGCGGCCTAATTCTCTCTCCTCCCACCAATCATTGCGTCCACTCGTAACCCAGGGCAATGGGAAAGTCCCCTCCGCGACGGCGTTCCGCTAGGTCTGTCGGGCGCTCGCTCTGCGGGCTGTCACAGAGGTTGCCATAGGCGTCCTGAAATAGGGGCCTTCCCCGTTTTCTTTGAATTTGCATAATAATATATTTTTATCATCACGATGCTGTCTAGTTAACAGCTTTGGCGAAGACCAATCATATCTACAGGCTGCACGTCGGGGTACGTCTCTGTGTGTTAAAACATGAAGAAAGAAGTCAACGTGGCACCCAGCTGCGTAACTGGAGCAATGTACACAGGTTTCCGAAGGCATGTGCTATGCACATTGTCGCTGTAGTAATCTCTTGAAAAAGGGTGTGCTATGAGCCTTTTGATGCAACGAATCACGTGGAGGACAACATGGTTTAAAAGCTGCAGTACTCCTCGATTCTCAAATAATGGATTTGCGCATATGTAGATAATGATGGACATAAGAGTACACGCTGTCTGTTGACTGAAGGAAAATGGTGATTCGATCCTGCTTCAGCCTATACTGATACTTTAGCAAGACGCGGAGCACTGCCAATTCTTCACCGCCCTTACCGTAGTGAGGTTCGCCGTCAGTATAAAATGATACACACAGTAAAGTTTACTGCATGCTAGTAACAACAGTTCAGTAAAGCAAGACTGCACCAGGTAACAAAAATATTACATAATGGTACGTGCAAACAGGAAGGCACAGGCACTATGTGGCTAATGGCACACAGACACTATCGCAGTCACACGGATCTCCGATTAGAAAGAAAAAAAAAGATGTTTACACAGATACTGGCATACCAGTTGTGAACAAACTCTTTGTGTACCGCAAGTGTGCCCTGTTCTGAAAAAGCAGAAGCGGACAACCTTTCCTGTATTTTTTTTTTGTTATTGGGTGCATATTTACTCAACTGCGAATTGGTATATATGAAATTGAGACAAAGGTGGATAGATGCTCTCAAGGAACTCCTCTAAAGATCACATGGGTTTGATCTTAACTAAGGTGTAACAAGCTTTTGTAGCGTATGTAGTGTACGATACGAAGGCGGCCTGATTAGTGAGAGATTCGTCATACAAGCCACCGGAGAAAACGATCTCATGTTTCACCATTGGTGAATTCGGCACGTACGTTTTCGTCTCGCAGTCCCACGTTCTTATACAGCAATATCTGCCTTTATAGATAACACGAACAAAAAATACCTCGCCTGGGGTTGACTGCGTTAATGTTTTATTATACGGCTTCGGTACACATATCTTATTTAAAGAAACATTAGGTAAAACGATGTTTGGGGTGGCGTATACGCTTCTTGGTATTCTCCATTAACTCTTATCCCTACCTGTTCCCATTCTAGGCTTCTGAAAACGTCCTGTAAGCACGCAGTGAATAGCATTGAGGAGATTGTGTCCCCCTGCCTTACACCCTTCTTTATTGGTATTCTGTTGCTTTCTTTATGAAGCACTATGGTAGCAGTTGATCCCCTGTAGATTTCTTCCAGAATGTTTATATATATTTCATCTACGCCCTGATTCCACAGTGTCTGCATGACGGCTGATATTTCTACTGAATCAAACGCCTTCTCGTAATCTATGAAGGCTATGTATAGTGGTTGGTTATACTCTGAGCATTTCTCTATTACCTGATTGATAGTATGAATGTGGTCAATTGTTGAGTAGCCTGTTCTAAATCCTGCTTGTTCCTTTGGTTGATTGAATTCTAATGTTTTCTTTACACTGCTAGCAATTACCTTTGTAAATAGCTTGTATACTACAGAGAGCAAGCTGATCGGCCTGTAATTCTTCAAGTCCTTGTCATCTCCTTTCTTATGTATTAAGATGATGTTAGCGTTCTTCCAAGACTCTGGTACTTTTCCCGTCAGGAGACACCTCGTAAATAGAGTGGCTAGTTTTTCTAACACAATCTGTCCTCCATCTTTCAGCAGATCTGATGTTACCCGATCCTCACCAGCAGCTTTGCCTCTGTGCATGCTCTCCAAAGCTTTTCTGACTTCTTCTATCATTACCGGTGGGGTGTCGTCTGGGTTACTGCTAGTTCTTATAGTATTAAGGTCGTGGTTGTCTCGGCTACTGTACAGATCTCTGTAAAACTCCTCCGCTATTTTAACTATCCTATCCATATTGGTAGTTATTTTGCCTTCTTTGTCCCTTAGTGCATAAATCCGCCTTTTGCCTATCCCAAGTTTCCTCTTCACTGCTTTGACGCTTCCTCCGTTTTTCAGAGCGTGCTCAATTCTCTCCATGTTATACCTTCTTACATCGCATACTTTACGTCTATTAATCAACTTCGAAAGCTCTGCCAGTTCTATTTTGTCCGTTGTACTTGACACTTTCATGATTTGACGCTTCTTAATTAGGTTCTTTGTTTCCTGGGAAAGCTTGCCGGTGTCCTGTCTAGCTACCCTGCCTCCAACTTCCACTGCACACTCCGTGATGATACCCGTCAGATTATCATTCATTGTATCTACACTAAGGTTGGTTTCCTCGCTAAGAGCAGAGTACCTGTTCTGCAGTGACACTCTGAATTCCTGTACTTTCCCTCTCAGTGCTAGCTCATTGATTGGCTTCTTGCGTACCAGTTTCTGTCGTTCCTTCTTCAAGTCTAGGCGGATTCGAGCCCGTACCATTCTATGGTCACTGCATCTTACCTTGCCAACCACTTCCACATCCTGCACGACTCCTGGGTGTGCAGTCATTATAAAGTCTATTTCGTTCTTATTTACGCCATTGGGGCTCCTCCATGTCCACTTGCGGTTTTCTCGTTTTCGGTAGGAGGTATTCAAAATACGCAGATTATTGCGTTCTGCGAATTCTACTAGTAGCTCTCCTCTGGCGTTTCTAGTGCCGATGCCATAATCTCCTACTGCCTGGTCTCCAGCCTGCTTCTTCCCTACCTTTGCATTAAAGTCGCCCATTACTATAGTATACTGTGTTTTCACCTTACTCATTGCCGATTCCACGTCTTCATAGAAGCTTTCAACTGAAGCGTCATCATGGCTGGATGTAGGCGCGTAAGCCTGTACTACCTTCATTTTGTATCTTTTATTCAGTTTAATTACAATGCCTACCACCCTTTCGTTAATGCTATAGTAATCCTCTATGTTGCCAGCTATGTTTCTGTGAATTAGGAACCCTACTCCCAGTTCTCTTCTGTCTGCCAAGCCCCGATAGCAAATGACGTGCCCATTCTGTAGCACAGTATAGGCCTCATCTGTCCTCCTAACCTCACTCAGCCCTATTATATCCCATTTAATGCCTTCTAGCTCCTCGAATAATACAACTAGACTTCCCTCACTAGATAACGTTCTAACGTTAAACGTTGCTAAGTTCAAGTTCCAATGGTGGCCTGTCCGTATCCAGAGATTCCTAGCACCCTCTGCTGCTTTGCAGATCTGACCGCCGCGGTGGTCAGTTGCTCAGCAGCTGGTGGGGACTGAGGGCCGTGAGTTAATTGACGAATGCCTACGGGAGGGGGTAGCCAGATACTGCACCAGGGTGGCCAATCCTTCTCTGGTGAGATCATCGGTGCGTACCGGCTTTAAGCCGGTACGATCAGACAGCGCTTCGCCGATGACATTGCATTGCTGAGTAACTCAGGGGACGAATTGCAACTCATGATTACGGAGTTAGACAAGGAGAGCAGAAAGGTGGGTCTTAAAATTAATCTGCAGAAAACGAAAGTAATATGCAACAACCTCGGAAAGGAGCAGCACTTTGCGATAGGTAATAGTGCACTTGAAGTTGTAAAAGACTATGTCTACTTAGAGCAGGTAATAACCGCAGAGCCTAACCACGAGATTGAAGTAATTAGAAGAATAAGAATGAGGTGGAGCACATTCGGCAGGCACTCTCAAATTATGACAAGTAGATTGCCACTGTCCCTCAAGAGGAAGGTATATAACAGCTGTATCTTGCCGGTACTTAGCTACGGAGCAGAAACCTGGAGACTCACAAAGAGGGTTCAACTTAAATTGAGGACGACGCAGCGAGCAATGGAAAGAAAAATGGTAGGTGTAACCTTAAGAGACAAGAAGAGAGCAGAGTGGATTAGGGGACAAACGGGAGTTAAGGATATCATAGCTGCAATAAAGAAGAGGAAATGGACATGGGCCGGGCATGTAGCACGTAGACAGGATAACCGCTGGTCATTAAGGGTCACCAACTGGATTCCCAGAGAAGGGAAGCGGGGTAGGGGGAGACAGAAGGTTAGGTGGGCAGATGAGATTAAGAAGTTTGCGGGTATAAATTGGCAACAGCAAGCACAGGACCGGGTTAACTGGCGGAACATGGGAGAGGCCTTTGTCCTGCAGTGGACGTAGACAGGCTGATGATGATGATGATGATACGCTTCTTGGAGTAAGCACTTTGAAAGCAGCCTTGTTTGTCTAGTGACTTAAAAGCTTACTCGAAGCCAGCCGTTTGTTTAGGACATAATAAGGAAGAAAAGAAGTGACTTGACACTGAAAATGAGAAAAAAGTAATGCTGTGTTGATGTCGGAACTGTTTTATTTGTTACCTGCTATCACGCCGACTTCTTATGTAGAAACAAATGACAGACGAACACGAAAACATTTCTACGAAGTTGCATTCTCTGCCGACGACGGCAACCCGGGATTGAATTGCAAAAGCGGAATCTCCTCTAATCCGCTTTTTGTATTTTGTTGACGTTTCTATACGTGTGGAGGATGTTGCGTATTACGAAAAGCCTCTGGCACAGTGGCGGCGTTGCCCTCTATTTGATACGAAGTTACTTTACGTCACCCCAAGAGAAGTTTGTGTGTGACGCTAGGTTGGAGCCAAATTTGCGTAAAAGTCCACCATGCTGCGACTCGCCTCTTACGTTTCAAGAAAGTTGAAAGCGCCAAATTGTAGGGTATTGAAGTAAGCTGGACACAGGTAACGTCACGTGACTTGAATGCATGAATTACGTGTATGGCTATAGGCGTACGCTCAAGGGGTGGGGGGTAGTTGTGGCGTTCTCCCTGTTTTCATAAGTGCCTTAATGGGCTGGCTTTGCTGTACTGGGGTGGAGGAGGACGCTGCTGTGAATCGTCACACTCTTCGCGCCTGCCCCTAAAAGCAAACGCTGTGCATGCGTGCAACATGTAAGACAATAATGAAGTGAATTTTCGAGAACTCGTTTCTCACTTTGTGTGACTCAATTTTCGTAAAAGCCAACACAAAAGGAAGCCTAGGAAGTTAGGGAACGTTAGTTGTACTGTTTATTTGCATCGTAATAATTGTGATGTGACAAATGTGGAGTGGACGAAAAGACAATTTTGCGCAGGCAGGAACCGAAACTTCAACCTTCGTATTATGCGCCTCAGTTGAAAATCAGTGGCAAGGACTACCGCTGGTTTTCATGAAGACATGAAGTCACATGAATTTCTCACAGCATTTTGTTGCATCACAAAATATTGCACTTTCGCGTTATGACACACATGCCATGTCATGCGGGAGGTGCCATAAAATGGCATGTATGGATGACACGAATTCGGAGTATGACGTAACACACTTATATGCATCACGTGTTATAAAGCCCATACATATGCAGCTCACTGCGTGCAGGATAGGAATTCGGAGATTGCAAGCCACGTCAAAAGGCGGCGCATCCGCGCATGGAGACGTGTTCCTGTGGCTTTCATGAGGAGACGGACACATTTAATGAATCTCCCCTGAACTAACACCAAGTGCAAACTAGAGGAGAAAGAGGAGAACAAATAGAAATAAGAAGGGGGCGATGTCGTGTTCGCACTAAGGCCGAATGAGATCTACCGCGTTTACAAAACAACTTCCAGAGGCTCTTCTGTTGCAAGAGCGTCGGTGTCGGTATCATCCTGTTCGGTGATCGCAGTCGTTCCGTCCTCTAAGACGCCACCTGTCGCCGTCGATGCCTTCTTAGCGTTGGGAGCGTTCATGTTGCGCTCGGGCTTCGAAGTGGTCTTTACCATCCTACAGCATGAAAAATATAAATATATATACATAAGAGACCGATAGAGGGGTGAGCAGGAGAGACTTGAACAGTTACATTAGACCTTCAGATTTGCAGCGACATGGCGTGGTTAGCACGAGTACTCACTCACAGCACTCGTTACAACTACTACAACAACTACTACAACTACAGCAAAAACAACAACGACGACGAAATGTTATCGTATATCAAGTTTTTTTTTGGGTGGGGGGGGGGGTTGAATTATACCTTGTGTGAGTTCGTGCGTGCGTTTATATGTGTGCGTGTATATACACACATGCGAAATGGAAAGCTTTCGGAGGGTGGTAAAACACCCCCTCCTCCCCTCACCTTGCCATCCCTCGGCGAGGTGAGGGGAGGAGTGCCGCACCATAGTCGGAATCACTCGTTCAAAAACTCAAAAGACATCAGGAATCCTTACATTTGTTCCGCGCGCTTCTCGACAACAGTCCCGAGGAAACCAGTGGAGTCTAGCCTCGCTTTAGGTTTGAACGATCCTCTCTTTCGAGCACCAATTACAGTGGTGTTGGTGCGTTTTCTCGTCGTATTCGTAGTAGCGTTCTTTGCCACCGCCACGGACGGATTCTTGGTCGTCGCGTTCCTTTTAGAGCTCTCCTCATTCGCCACCTCTGTCGCCTTCTTGCCGACGATCTTGGTCCCGCTCGTGGCAGCGATTTTCCTCCTCGATCCACTGCTGACGCCACCGCTTCTTGCCCGGTCCGTCGGCTCCGGCCTGTTGGTCAGACGTTCGGAGTCCAGCGCCCTGCGGAACGCCAGCAGACTGTCCGTGGTCGCCGTGTCATCGGCCGTCATCTTTGCAGCGGCGCCTAGCTCTTCCACTCCTGTCAGTGTGACGAGAAACAAACTCGATCATTGAGCCATATCTGGACGGTTGCACAGTGTTGTGAAGTGAAGGAAGCTTAACTAGAAACACTCGGACACGCCAAACACGAGGCAGACACAAATAAAATAAAATTACGCCAGCATCGCACAAGTGGTCTTAAGTCTGGAGGAAGTGCGTAGTTGTGCGGCCTTCTTTCTTTGCCTTATTTTGCTCTTTCTTTTTTTTAAACAGTCAGCCGAAACTTTCAAGGGCTGTCATAGATCATAGTAAGATTTACCCACAGAAAGCACGAAAATTATGCTACAGATATGTGCCCCTTCTCCCATTGCCCAAACAGCTCACCACTATACGCTCACTTTTGGTTCCTTTACTCTATCCCACTTCGGTGACTCACTTCACTTCATACACCCACACTGCACACCACTAGCTTTTTTCGTCTCCCTTATGTTATGTCTTCCTTGTCTCTATTTATTATATTTCGTCCTTTCCCTCTCTCTATATATCTTTTTTTCACTTCTCGTTCCTATTTTCTTTGCTTCTTCCGTTTTTATATCTCTATCTTTCTTTCTATGCTATTCTTCACTCTCTCCTCCCTCACCCTCACGTCTCTTCGCCACCTCCTCGGCATATGATAGAGTGCTATGTTATGCTCTCCGTGCTAACGCTCCTGGGTAGCTGAGCTGTTACGGCTATCGCTAAGGATTGTGCTTAAGCGGGTTCGAATCCAACCTCGTCTCGCCAAGAATTTATGTCTCTCTCTCTGTCCTCGTTTCTCTCTCTCTCTCTTCACTCGTTCCCTCACCCGTCAGAGTTGTTCCATTACACGCCGAACTAATTGGAGCACATGTTCTGGGAGTGAATCAGAAGATGAAGAACAGGACTAACATGGCGCCTGCCGGTTCATGATGATAATTTCCCGTTTCTGGATTGCAACCAACGGCTCGCATAAACAACTGTACGTGTAGAAACGCTACTGGCTCATTAACCATCTGCGAAACATAAACGCGTCACTGCAACGTAACCAGCCGTTTGGCTGACCGAGTTGTGACCAAGCTAGCCAACTCGAGCAGAGCCTGTAACGTGACGTTGCGGGATTCCACGGTATTATCGACCGCCGTGTATGTAGACATGGGCCACGGAATAGCTACTTCGTAGCTAAGAAGTAGTTATGAAACCTATACTTCCAAAACTATGGAAGCTTACAAAAGTTACTTGATCGCAGTTTAAGTCGGCTTCGAGTTCGGTGATCACGTGACAGCGGCTATAAGGAACATGATCGCGATGGTTGCGAAAAAATTACATCACCACTGCCTCAGAGGAGTACGTCTGTGCAGCACAGCAGACATCGAGGCCCACATCGAACCAAGAAAACAACCCAAAATAAGTCGGCCCTTATGCACAATGTTCACTTCCAACAGAAAGCGACAAAAGCACTGTTGAAATTCCTACGTGACACGGACTTGAACAAGCGGCTGTAACAGCAATGTCACACACCGCGAAAGACAAGACTGGGCTATGACTGAGTGTGCACACGTGTACTGCCAAATGTGCTGTGTATATCTATCTTTTCTCTCTACTCTCTATCTTTAATCTCCCCCATCTCCCTCCCATGCGCAGGGTAGCAAACCGGCTGCTTATAAACTGGTTAACCTCCCTGCCGTTCTTTTCCTCCTATTTTTCTTCTCACGAAGAGCCCCATACTTTTTTTTGTTTAGAGGAGAAGCTACAGCCACCCTGCGAACAAATTGCAGCCGACATGCTGAAGCATTTGACACGCATGAAATTGGGCTATTTGAGACAACGCCGGATTCCGCTATATTTTCAAGTTACGTAATGGCGGCACTTTAAGCCAATCAGAGGTGCCCTAGCAGTCGTCTGGACCAATCAGAGTGTCGCAGTTTGATGGTGTCCGGAATAGCGCTCGTTATTTCGCTCACGGACATATTAGCCAGCCAGTGTCGTCGACTCGTTACACTGTCTGCAGAACCTCGGCTCACCGTGGTTCATGAGGGTGGAGAGCAGTCCGAGCACAACCACGACGGACACCACGGCGCCGGCGATGGGCAGTGTGAGCGCCGCTTTTGTGTACGTCCTTCCTCTTTCAATTTGTAGGAGAGATAGGACAATGTGAGCGTGGTAAAAGCATTGTAGCAAGAGGTCATTTCATTGGGTAGTAATGTTTCCTACGTAGCGTTTAGGCTCAGTGCCTGTTTCTTTAGACGTTACTATTCTTTGTTACTGTTACATCACGTGTATTCATGCTCAACGACGTGGTGTATCCTCCAAAATAAATAAATAAATAAATAAATAAATAAATAAATAAATAAATAAATGACACGGGGCTTTACAGGATGAAAATTCAGAATTAGAAATGATTTTATTTACTGCAATAATGTTGTTTATAAACATCAGCGGTTTAAAGCCAAAAGAAGAAAAAAATAAAGTCCATACTTGAACAGAGGTTGAGACAAAAAAAAAAGAAAACCATGAAAAACCAGAACAATGTTCAAAATGTGGTGAAATAAAAACTACTAGACGAGGTAGTTTGACTCAGTAAAGGCATTAACGTGCGAAGCGTTCATATAATGACATTTTTGACACTGACATCCAGCTCATTTCTTATTGTTGTAACTAACGCACTAAAGTAGGCACGTGACAAACCCTGTTTATGCAATGTGGCATGTGAATTGCCCGTATTTTAATTGCAGCATGCTCTTTTCCTGCATTGTTTTGCGCTGGTACGCCGTTATAGCAAGTGTTCATTTTTCTTCAAACCCTAACATAGCCTTTTAAAACTAGCTTATAACAGCCTTAAATATGCTAGCGTTATTAAGTTCAATTACTGAAATTGTTGATATATTTGCGTGCAAGTGACAAACTAACAAAATTTCGCTAATAAATATTTTAGTTCATCAAGTACTTTAAGTCAGATATGGAAGTTCACTGATTGAAGAAAGTGAGCTCTTAGGGCATATTGGCTTGTGGTGAATTTCGAGACATCAACTTCGTGCAGTTTTAAAACAAATGCTGTAAAACTTGCGGTAAACATGCGCTCTTGGTCCAGTGTGTTTTTTGAAGTGAAGCTAGTGCATTACGTGGACGTGTGTGCAATTTTTCGCCCCCTGTGAAAACCCATGTCTCAAAATTAGCCTTTCTCGCTATCAGCGTTGTAGATGTATTCAAATACAAACTGAATAAAACAGCCGGCGTGCACTACTACATAATTCAAGCTAGTATACAGAAAATTGACTTTATTAATCTTTTTTTTTCTACAACTTACTTGGGTGCTGAAGCTGAAAAGAAAATTTTGTTGTTTAAGTTAGCGTTGAGGGTATAGGGACGAGCGAAGTTTAATTTATGAAAGTTTTGTGACACAACTGCGATCAATACTTCTACAAGGTTCTTCTTTACTACTACTGCTACTGCTACTGCTGCTGCTACTACTACTACTGCTGCTGCTACTACTACTACTACTACTACTACTACTGCTACTGCTGCTACTGCTACTACTGCTAATACTACTACTACTACTTGTATACTACTACTACTTCTACTGCTACAAGGTTCTGATAGCCCGTTTTCACAGAGATGGGCAACGGGCGCTGCCATTATAGTAGAAGTATGGGGTCATGCTTTCAGTAGACAAGAACATTTACAAAGTATAATGACGCAGCTTCTCAGTTGAATTAGGTGAGAATCAAAATCAGAACTGTTATGTCCGGGCTTGTCGTCGTCCCATACACGTACTCCTGGAATGGTATTGAAAAGGCATAGGGAACCACGAATGGTTAAAACTTGTTTATTTCTGCTCAAATGGGGGCGGCAGCCGAACCGACGTGGTGTCGATCGGGGGATGGAGGAGGAGGAAAAGGAGGAGTCTGAATGGCCGGAGTCGTTTGCAACCGGTCGTCCACCGCTTCATTGTGTACATTCGGAGGCTCGCTCGGAACCCAGGGGTGGTTTGGGACAGAACAAGAACACAGACACACAGACACTGGGTAATTGGTAATGATAAATAGCCCGTAATGCCACCGGAGCGACACCTAACATGGCTGACAATTACCTGTTTAGAGCTATTAGAGAAAAATAATTACGAGAACTGTAGAATACTTTAGTCACACGTAAAATGGTGAATAGATAAGCTCATTGTAGAGTCCGGTAATAGTTAAAACAGTTAAATGTAGCCCATAGTAGACGATGCAAACGAGGAGTTATATCTGAACAGCTTTAATGTCGCATGAAACGACACACGGAGGTATAGGGACACCAGATAGCGTTTATGTGCCTTTCTTATGGCACGTGTCGTTTCGCGCTACATCAAGGCTGTTCAAACGAATCACCAACAAGCCCACATTGCAACCCACGAAAAATTTACGTGTGCCTGAATTCTTCGATTTTGCGGGAAATAAGCTGGTTGAAACTAAAGCTGAAATGTTCGTGAGTCAATCGTTATGTCAGTAGCAGATAAAATAAGCACTTCCTAGTTTACTACGTTAACTAGTTAATATTATTGTTGGAGCACTGCAGCTTCAACATGCCAGACCTGCTGAACGAATAATGCTCGAATAGCTGGCAGACTTCGGACATTACTTTTAGCGTTGGCCGCAGGTGTACTATCGGCTGTTTTTCTGGCTCCACATTTTGAACACTGTCGTGCTCGCATGAGTATGATTTATACATGCATAATTATAACGACGCAAAACTTGGGAAGCACATTTTTTATAGCTCATCATTAGTGCGTTATGCTCCAGGTACATTCTACAACAAGTAAGCGATTGGACATTGAGACGGGCACAGAAAAGCGATTGGTTACGTTCCTATATAAAAATTATAGACCATCTATGGGACGCGAAGCAGCAATGGTGCGCACGGCGTTTGGCCCCGTAGAAACGGCCGTCAACGTGGAAGAACGGTTCGAAGAGAAACTCGATGTAGCGTTTACTCGAGCGAACGTTTCTTTGAAACGCAAAGACACAGGAGGCAGGTTGGGTTTCGCGTAAGTTACATCGCAGATAAACGAACCGAAAGAGTGTTTCAACTCGACATGTGGTCGAGCGATGCCGACGGTGGAGAGGGTGAAGAAAGAGAGAACTGTGTTGCGAGTGGACAAAGGAGTCGGCAGCTGTGGGCGCTGTGGCGAGTCTGCTGCGGGGAAGGAGAGTGACGTCAGCGCAAACCTGCAAGTGCGTGAGGCACACATTTACGTGTGCCTGAGTTGCGGCGTGACCTGGTTGGCATGGCTCCAACACCTGCGGTGATGGGAACGTTGCGGCACGTTCGTACTGACGCATGCAGTACGTCTGACGTTACACACGTGAGTCAAAGAGCTGCTTCGCATCTAAAAATTACATCATCTCTAACTAAAGGGAACAATGAGTAGCATGCGAAGCAGCGCATGGGTCAACTTATAGTTCCCTTCAACACGGGCATCTTGCTCGTTTTTAACGCGTCCTTGCAAGTGGAGCCCATTGCGAATGCACTATAGTTTCTGTTGCTTTTACTCGTTCCGAACTCTTGTTGAAGCACGCCACGCGGGTTCATCGCCACACCACGCGGGAGCACATGCTTCATCGCGCGTCTGCAGGATATTTTTCGCCGACGCCATCACGTGGTTGCAGAAAGAGTGTAAGGGAGAGAGATCACAGCTTCTTACACAGCCACTTACGCAGCGCCGAACGCGCTAGCGCTTGCCAGCGTGTTCTGACAGAATACTACGCGTTTCACCACGCGTCTGCAGAATATCGTTCTCCAACGCCTATACATGATTGCTGAGAGAGCGTAAGGGGGACGGGGGAGGTCACAGCGTCTTAGCCAGCTCCTTACACAAGCAGGAACGCGTGAGTGCGTTCTGGCAGTGCTTGGGCCAGCTGTTACGCGTACGCAGTAAGAATGGTTACACACACCGGATTCAGCTTCGCCATTAGCTACTTCGGATCTAAAAAAGGAACATTGTTTAGAATTTTATCTTCATTTTTTTGATGGACGATGGCTAAAAAACGAGAGAGTAATCCGGAAAGTCTTACCTTCCACAACAGGCCCCGACGTTATTCGTGATGAAAGCATCTCCGATATGGACACCTCAGAGTACTCTGAAACACGAACAGGAGGGTCGGTTAGCCACGCGTTCTTACAGTCTAGTATTTTGTGATACTGTCACAGAATTATTTATATCGCGTCTCGTAGAGCATTCTATTAAGTGTTTCCACGGGTGTGCCATTGGCGTAGCCCGAAAGCAGGGGGGGGGGGGTGAGGAGGGTTTAAGCCTTGAGATACACCGTTTAACCTAACCTAACCTACCTTAACTAAACCAAGCCTAACCCAACTTAGCCCTAACCTAACCTAGCCTAGCCTACCCTAATTAAAACTTGTGTGGCTGGCTGGCAACTTTTCATCTTGTAAGTAATTTCAGCGCAACCTAAGAATTTGTAGAAATACTCACACATTCAAGCTGGCTCGTGGACTCGAGTGCGAATGTGCGAGTGTTTCTAGGTATTCCTAAGTTGCGCTAAACTTACTTACAATGGCATGGCCTAGGCTAGCCTATAGCCTAACATTGCCTAACCGAATAGAACATTAAAAAGAACCGTTCCCGTTTTATTTACAATATGTGAGAGTGAACCTCTAGACTCCATCCGGTGATTTGTAAGTGGTGTCCTGGTTTACCAAATTCACTCGCATACTAGCGGTACTTCTTTGGTTAGCAGTGACTAATAATGAATAGTGCTGGTCAGCTTCTGGATTTAACGGTTACGAAAATAATCACTGCATTCAATTCCGAAAGTTTTATTGTCTTTCTCACACAAACATGAACGATAACATGAACTTGTCACGCCTCATTTTATTTATTTACTAATTTATACACCGACGTCCACGACGCCAGGCTTTACGCTCGCTCTTATGCGAGGTCCACACTTTAAACCAATAATTCCGCATCATACAACCAGAGGTGGACTCGTCAAATACCGGCATATTAGTCACAGGTAAATAAAAGTTATTCTTTGTGAATTTCAAGTTCAACACAAAGAAACTAATAATAATGAAATGATATAAGAGGACAATAAAAACGTATGATACCTGTAGTTTCATCTGAAAAAGAGGATGATAGGCAGGGTCATTATATTTACTATAATAGTTTATTAGTGCACGAAAACGCTATTAAAATGTAACAAATACCACATTGTTCCGCCAAAACGAAAAAAATATTAAAGAAGGACCGTTCTCGAAAAAGAAAAGTTGTGGTCAATGAAGACAGTCTTCTGTCTACCGTTTACATCGCATCCGGAGTAACTCTTACATATGAGTGGGGTATTTATGATTGAATATAGTCAATGAATGCTATACATTGCTGCAGTGCATCTTGAACGGGCTTATGTTGGGAATTATTAAATGTGAACTTTCTGCTGGCAGTTCCTGCACGCCACTTTCAATGCACGTATTCTCGAATAGCAACGTTTCGCGCTAAGCTGTAATACGATGCTGGCTGAAAGTACGTTGCAGAACGCTGAGATCTTACCCATGGCTGGAATGCGGCCTTTTTCTTCTTCTTCTCGTCACTTTGAATTGCTTGCTTGCGTTTTTAAGTGCCTCCTGCCCACTACTCTATTTCGGCTAAAGATACTATGGTAGAAAGTAGTTTATGCCTGAGCTGTAGGTTATCGCGGCCTGCCACTGTGTACGGAAGAAAGGGACCACGGAAAAAAATTGGCCTCGTATCCGTATGCCTCATCCCAAATGTTGTCAGAAGATGATAGTCTTCCGTCTGGAGAGAGAGAGAGAGAGAATAAGACGTTCATTGGATGTTCGGCTCGAGAATATCGCTGAGTGCGATCCTTAGCCCGGGATCCCATTAGTGCGGGCCGCTGTCCTTGCACGTTTCACGAGTGCCTCTTGGGTCTTCGGATCCGAGCTGGATAGCGGCCTCCTACCTTTAATGCTATGCTTTGTCCTGGGTTGCGGAGATGAATGATGTGGATGATCCCGTGCCATGTGGTACAGAGTGGCTGTATTGTTGGCACATGGTACAGGGTGGCTGTATTGTTGGCGCAGAACCTGCACTGTGGTGCGTGTGCGTCGGGATCTATCTTAGGCAGTATGTATGGATTGGAGTAGGACAGGGTC
Source organism: Rhipicephalus annulatus (assembly GCA_013436015.1). Classification (NCBI taxonomy): domain Eukaryota; kingdom Metazoa; phylum Arthropoda; class Arachnida; order Ixodida; family Ixodidae; genus Rhipicephalus; species Rhipicephalus annulatus. Next base: position 191,245 of record WOVY01002909.1, read on the forward strand.
CGCAGGTGACGCCATGCTACCTGCGATTCCTTACTGAGGCTTGGCCCTGGGTGTGGAAGTTTCTGTCTATCGGGTCTTTGGTGTCGCAGAATTTCTCTATACGTGAGACGCGGGTCCATGCGCAGAGCCGCGGGTTGTTGTGATATGCTGGGATCGAAGGTCCGGAAGAGTAATTCTCGGGCCGAGGCATGGGCGAGCTCATTGTTTCCGCATGTGGCCGGGTATCCATGTGAGCTGTTTCGATTATTCTTCTAAACGTAGGGTCGATGGCTGTGTAAGCATTCGCTGCGAAATAGGGCCAATGTAGTCTTTACAGAAATTTGGGTAAGCTGCTTGTAAATTGTTGGAATGAAGGTGGACTCGGGGCTTCGTAGGGCGAGGGTAACCTCTGCTTCTTCCATGCTTGTTGAGGCTGTGTCCTGGGCTGATATACAATTGATCCATTTTCATACCTAGATCATGGGTTCTCAAAGTGGATTCCGCGGAGCTAAATGTTCCGCAGGTCCCTCCTTGGAGTTCCGCGAGTCACTGAAAAATTTGCCCTGGTTCCGCACTCACCCACTCAACTCACTTGGGTGGGGAACCCTAGGTGTGATAGATCTAGGGAACCTCAATTATTCAGGCCCGAGCGTCAATAGGCATATCTCAGTGCGTAACAGAAATGAGTGAGCTACACGATAAATCCCGCAAGCAGTTTGTAGCCAGCCAGACACCGAAAATGGGTTGCGTGGTGGCCTATATTTCGGGAGGCCTTCTATTACTACCTTCCACATTTTGGCTATTTGAAGATAGGGGCTGCTAGCATACGCGAAAAGTCAGGAGGTTAAAAAAAATAGAAGGATTGCACGTGGGAGTTCCTCGGCACTTGATATAGCTTATAGCAGGGTTCCCTGGCACCAACATGCTTGAGAACACCTGCTCTAAAAGAATGACGCTTGCCGTGTATTTGCCGTTTACTGCTGCAGCTGCATCGAGAAAGAAGGTGCCGTCAGTGTCTAAGCACTTGTCGTGAGCTTTGGCCCGTGCCCGACGTAAATGCTGGTGGAATTGTGATGCATCCTGCATGGTGGTAGTTTCACGATGAAGTCCTGCCTCCATTCATGTGGGATATGTTTTTCCCACGAACTCTGAATGGGGGCCTCTATGCCAGGTTCTGATAGTGTTTTGCGTCCAGTTTTAGTGATGGCCAAGCACATGACTTGGTTCGTTGGGTGTGCTTGCAATAGTTCGGATGCGGTATTGTGGAGCGCCATTTGAAACAGACGTTCCGTGAGTTTCCACGGGGGAAGGTTCAGAGCTGTCTTGAAAGTCACACGTATGACTCTGTTTGTTCTCTGCTCGTCTGCTCTAATGATACTTAGGTAAAAAAGCTACAGGTTATGCGACTGATAACAAATGCCTGAATGAGTCGCATTATGTCTTGTTCTTTGATCCTTAGTCGTTGGTTGACCACACGACTAATCACACGACACATTTGTTGGCAGGGTGTTCTTAGTTGACGTATTGTAAATGAGTTGTTGCCCCGCCGCGGTGGTCTAGTGGCTAAGGTACTCGGCTGCTGACCCGCAGGTCGCGGGTTCGATTCCCGGCTGCGGCGGCTGCATTTCCGATGGAGGCGGAAATGTTGTAGGCCCGTGTGCTCAGATTTGGGCGCACGTTAAAGAACCCCAGGTGGTCGAAATTTCCGGAGCCCTCCACTACGGCGTCTCTCATAATCATATGGTGGTTTTGGGACGTTAAACCCCCCAAATCATTGTAAATGAGTTGTTGCCCCGATTATTGAAGTGGTCCTCAAGAATTCCGATATGGTTTCAACCTCTTTAATTTGGTTTCATTGAGTTGTATGTTGAGGAAGATATTGCCAGTATCCTTGTTTCTACGTACAAGGCCGGATTTCGCATTTGGTGGAGGTAGAGAGGAAGCACTCCATACCACTCTTGCGCCCTATTTTTTATACGACAAAGGCAGACTGATGGAGGGCTTCTTTCTGACCCAGGTTGCCAGAGCGGCTCGAGACATCTTTATAGAGGCGCCGTTTGGTATACGAACGCCATCTTGCAGTAACGTTGGGAAATAGGAGGTTGTGCAGAACCTATGGCCACTGGCAGCTGGAAGCACCGTATTGTGGGAAAAGCGCTTTTTCATGCACATCGTTGCATTTTCAGTGAACCGTAAGGAACACCCGCTTTTTCGTGCATAGCCTCGCATTGTCAGCACAGCTTAAGAAACACCACGGTCTTTAGAATTACGTACCTATGCGATTTCTAGAAGAGAAACACACTACCCATTACTTATGTAATAATTCTGCAACTCAGATATGCGTAATATTTGCGTTTTCACTGACGATGTTCCCAAGTAAAAACACAAATCAAGACGGCTGGAGGTTGAGCAAGTGCTAAAACTATCATCGGGTGGCTTTCGCTGGGTGTACTTTTTTTCATGTATAAATCCTGAAACTGAAGTCATGATTATGAAAATTTATGCGTGTTTTATTTGACACTTACCATGTTTACTGTGTCGGTTTGTTTCCGAGCGAAGAAGCAGCCTGTTCATGTGATAGAGGCAAAAGTGTGCTTTCCAAGCGTGAAGGCCACATCATACCGAAAAAGAAGTAGTTGAATGAGAAGGGCCTGGGGTCGGCTTCGAAAGCGGGTTTCTCGTCTGTTACCTCTCACAAGGGGAAAAGGTGAATATGGAGAAATAGAGAGGCTTGATGAGGGGTGACTGGCGTGGCCCAACAAGAGACGGACAAGAATACACATGAGAAACGCAAATTTCACAGTGATGACCCTGCAGCAGTACTTCGAACGAATCTGTCACTGCAGCTCTGTGTAGTAGGCTTGTGCAAATATTCGAACATTTCGAATATCCGAACGAATATTACAATACTCCACGAGTCGCATTTAAGTTATTGTATATATGTCGAAATGAACGAACAGATGTATGCCAGTCTACATTTATTCCTTCGTAAAGGTAGTTTCAATGCAGAAGAAAAATACTAAACCATGAAAGCACCAATCCAAATGTTTATTATTCCGCAAGTACCTTTTTTTGTAAAGGTGGTTTCACGGCAATAAAGCAGAACTAAGCGGTGAAAACAGAAGAAATTCACACTGCCACGATGACCCATGTATTATCTGTTTATCAATTCTTCTTTTTTAAGTTTAAGAGCTTGTTATACCAACTTGTCGGCTCTGAGTATAGAAAATATTAAGACGTAACGTTTTTTACGGGCTTTATCTTGCATCCCACCGAAAGTCAAATCCTGCAGCGATTCAAAGTAGCCTCCCCTTCCTTTAAAAAATAAAGGCATTTGCACAGGCCTTGTTTAAATTCTTAAAGAAATATTAGTCTGGTTAGTTAGGTCACAAAAAATATGCCGATTTATGTTTATAATGTGACATACTGTTCGACTTATACTCAAAACTATTCGACCGAAATCACAATTTACCTCAAATTTGCGTCAAACCAAAAATTGACTATTTGCACAAGCTTGCATGCCATTTAGAAGGGAAAACCTTGACAACCACAGGTGTGTAGTGTTACCAACTCTTCAATGAAGTAAGTCGGAACGGGGGAGAGGACTAGCATAGGGAATCAGCAAAATAAGTATTCTTTACTATGGGGCCTTCGGGGGGGGGGGGGGTTCAAGGGGGGCTGGAATTTGGGCTAATATTTTTCTATGCAGTAGCAATAATCTACACAGCTTGATTAGCACATTCAAGCCCAGCATATCCATGTCAAACGGCCTGCAGGATTCTCAGCCAATTTTGCACGTTATACGACCATGTCACGGAAAAAATTACCTGTGCTACCCCCTGTCCCATTTTCTTTCCTGATGCACCGCAAAAAAATATCTTCGGATACATCTGATTGTGACGGCCTTTTGAAGTGGTACTTGATTTGGCTGCGTGCAGCTCAAACACTTCCTCTAGGTGAAGAATGTTGTCGTAACTGTCACACACCGCAAGTTCAGCCAGTTCAGCGAAAGTGGCGACAGCCTCTTGAAGCCATCCTAGCTGTCACAACATAGCTTCCAGCGTGCGATTCCTGCCGAATTCGTGTTCCGTAACGTGACGAGTGATGTCGGGCTTGCGTGGCATTACAAAAATTTCTAACTGGACAGTTCCGAACAATTCCGCGACATATAGTGGTACCGGCCGGGACGGCGCAGGATTCGGGACGCTGCCTGAAAAGCCCGGACAGGCCCTCAATATTCGGAATGGTTGGCAACCATACGGACGGGTGCCCTCGCTCTAAAGAGCGGTCGCCAAAACTGGCCCCCACACAATACGGCACTCTGGGAGGAGAAGCTTCCGTTAGTAAATAGCTGTATGAGGTGCTTGCTAAAGCTGGCTTCTTCACGTTGAAGAATTTTCAGGGGAGAAGCCACCTTCAATGCGTGGTTACCAAATGTTTCCTTAAGGCTCGCGTCTCCGCTATAGGCTGCCCTTTAAGAGAAACCATTTTTTTTTATGTAGCTCGTCAGTGTGCTTGTTTAATCTCACATCTCCACACAGCGTGGCATAACAAAGAGAAGCTGGCTTTAGCGCATCTCTATATTGAGAAAGAATAGTGCGCTCCTGTGATTGCATAATAGGAGAGACGCCCTGGGCACAGCAGAGGTAGACAGTAGTGTAACCACTTACTACGAACGGGTACTCTGAGTGTCTACGGATGCCCCTTCCCCTGGAGCACGTAGGAAACTGGAGACCCTTTCTTGCCCTCTTTGCTGGGAGTATCCCTGCCATATACTGGAAATAGTGCACTTATCGCACGACGTTGACGCGTATTTACGATGCCGTTCTCTATTTGCAACGCCAGTGACAGAGGTACCAATACGAATACGGTTGTGGCGCATGCGCGAATGCATTTGCTGTGACCACCATGACTAGCGAGATGCCGAATAACGTCAAAGGCTCCACCGTTGTTAGGTACGGGGACTGCACTACTGTAGCGCTCGAATGCTTAGGGAAGTTTACGGTGCGTTTTCGGAGCTGCATTTCTCATTTTCCCTTTTTTTAGCCTGCAGAATTATGTTTTATACCAGAGAACGTGAATATCGGGGCTCCTTTTTTTACTTATTAACAAACACGCGTTTCTGAATGCACGTGCTGTTTGGCCAACTGCTCATTTGTTGTCTCACATCTGGTCCCTTTCAGAGCGCGAGAAGCGTAAACGGTTACCTAAAGGACAGTTAACTTTCCAGAGCAGTATTACTATGATAAGAATTTATTGGGGGACTGCTGCGTTAGCAGGTCCCTCCTATTGACTTGCTTGGCGTCGGGATGATCTGAATTATCTGAGCGAAGTATCATATTACGCCGATACAACCACCCCGTCACCGGCAATGCTTCTCTTTACGTGATTTTTCTTGCACTATATAAGCTTCACGCCTCGTTAATGCATCTTAAATATCTCCCTTAGTGATCCAGCTTAACTTACTAGATTCTTCTTCTGCATTTTCAACGGTGATTTCTTTACCAACGACACAAATTAACACTTTTTTTTTACTTGAAATGGTGTGGTAACACACCCATTCAAGGGTAATGTTGGTGAAACGTCAGTTGTTGCAGTGCTGGTTACCTAATTTTATAAACAATAAACACGTACTCATGTGAATCAAGCATCACGTCGGAGTAACGTCAATGGCATGCTTAAGCGACATCCACTGAAGTTGGTCTGCGAAAGCTACGCGTTTTTTACCATCTTTTGAAACTTCAAATTAGTTTATTTTTTTATTTTGATTGTTAACACTTAAGAATGTCCGAGATCGTAGTGAAAAAGAACAACACAATATGCGCATGTGTAAGCTTTTATTTCTCTTTCGTCAAACAGCAGTAGTAACATAAGGGTGTTCTCTGTTTTGACGCCGCTGTTTTGATAATTTACTTCCAGCGACTGTTGAAGAATGCAGATAAGAGGTAGTTTCTGCTCTGAAGGCTTGTCGATGCGTGTCTTCTCGGCAGGTTGCAAGTAATTAAAAAAGAAAGAGCTCTGCCAAAAAAACAACCTGAGGTGATGCTAAAACGTGCGATGATTCCGTAGCGGATCGTCCAATAACGTCTTGCTCAGTTCTTTCTTGTTCTCAGATTGATTATTGGCTGTGGGAATCGTCCTCGCAGTCGTCACATGGCGCGTCGTCACCGGACTCCTCCCCTACGCGCAAGGACAAAAATGCAGAGTAAAGTGATTTATAGCATCCACTCTTCCGACAGAGACCTTTCAACTCTGATAGGAGAGGCTCCGCTTTTTAATGGAGGATTCTATTAAGCTTTTTGTTTCTCCGTATCGCATGGACCAGAAGCGTCGCCTGGCTCTTACATCACTGCGCGTTGTCTAGCAACCACTTAGCATAACTGTGGCTCACTTCGCATAAAACATAACCGTATGATGGCGTTGCTATGCCTTGTATAACATGGCATAGCAAAAGGGTGAGAAATAAAACTGATGTTTAGAAAGGACGAAATGATCAACGCCTCTTTTATTTAAGATGTCTGACGAATGACTTGTGTTGCCAGAGGAGTCGCCCTGCCTTCGCGATGGCGCTCGTGATGCACACTATAATCACGACGGTTTTTTTTTTACTTGTGATCTATATGGGCGCGTCAGTCGAGAGTTATTCGAGATCTGCAATTATACACGACCATTTCGGAGGCTATGCAAAATATCGAGTTGTTGCACCGTCCAGCACAAGTGGCGCTAGCGAGTGACACTAATTGAAAATGAAGGAGGGGGAGGGTGTGGCAGCTGTTTTTGTTCTCATGCGGCAGGCATATAAATAAAGGAGGTGCTGGGAATGATAATGGGAGAAGCTGTCACTGCATAGCCATTGAAAGTATGATATGGCAAGAAGGCGGGAAAAGAAAGTGATGGGCGAGAAAGAGTGTAAGGCCACAAGCTCCGTTGTTTCCTGACCCTGCGCACAATTAGTGCGTACGTGCCCCAATCTTTTTCACGCAGTGAAGGCCATTTATGTCACAGAATGGCATGCAATGGCTTGTTTAATAGTCACTGATGTGCAGTTATTGCGAGAGAAATTGGTGAACGTTAGTGAAGCACTCTGTTGTTACTTGTTGTTGATTGATGTTTGTCAGTCCATACAGCAGCGACGCACGAAAGAAAAGGTCACTTAAAAAATATCGCCCCACTATTTGCCATCGGTGCTGTTTTTCCGAGCGTTGGTGCGCGCAATAAATGTGTTAATTGGAGTTGCAGCTCGAAACGCACGATTTAAACAGACCCTGAATTCAATCAACAATTGACGTCAGAGTGAAAGCTTAATGTATAACAACGTATAATTCGACAATATTGTGAGCAGCAATGCCCTAGTTACCAAGAAATTAAGGTAAATGCACGACAACACATGCGCTACGCATATTGATTGATTGATTGATTGATTGATTTGTGGGGTTTAACGTCCCAAAACCACCATATGATTATGAGAGACGCCGTAGTGGAGGGCTCCGGAAATTTTGACCACCTGGGGTTCTTTAACGTGCACCCAAATCTGAGCACACGGGCCTACGACATTTCCGCCTCCATCGGAAATGCAGCCGCCGCAGCCGGGATTTGAACCCGCGACGCTACGCATAGGGCATTCACAAAATGATATCGATGTCGTGAGAGGTACCGCATACAATTAGTCACTAGCAAATGAACTAGCAGCACTAAATAAAGAACCTTCCGTGCATCAAGAGATTAAACAAAATGCTGCTTGTTCGTTTCTGTTTGATTTATGAAAAAAAAAATGCCAGACGTTACTATGGGGAATGGCACGAGTGGTTGAAAAGTCAAGTTTTCGCCTGGGTAAACTGGACAGGTTAAACTGGAACCAACCACGTCTGCTATCTCGGAGGCCATTGCAAGAAATTGTTCTATGGCTGTTGTTCTGCTGTAGCTCCCGCTACTTTAGTTCTGCTGCTGCTAGTGCGGGTGGCCGCGCAGTAAATTTGGGCAAATTTTGTGCACGGCAACAGTGACGTGAGACGTTCTGCTTGAGGCGGGTAAGTTGAAGTGCGCTAACCCAATACGGGCAATTGAAACGTGGTTTTATTTCAAAATAAGCACGAAAGTAACACTACGATGTTTCCGGACCACTATATGAACAATCGCCGTCGACTCAATAGGGTCGCTTTAAGACTATAGTATTGAAGGGTAAATAAAGGGAGGTAGGGGTAGAGTGGGGTCAGACATTTAATGTTCCAAAGCACGAAACGTACACCATTACGTCCTTATGATCAGGTTCTAATTTATAGGAATCACGGCGTTTGTTCTTCAGCAGTCATTACACGTTTTTGATGAACTCGATAGGGATGTCTAGATATGTGAAATGAAAGAAACAGTGATGGCTCATTATTTCGCAATAGTTGTTTTTCGGCCATGCGCCCTTAGCCGCCACAACGTTCTTTCGAGGTTAGTTTGCAAATATTGTTTTTTATTTATTTAGGTATATATTGTTTGCAGGCACTATAAGGACAAACATTAGTACACTACTAGGTTTAAGATTTGCCACACACCTTTTCAGGGTGCTTCGGGAGACCGCATTAAAAATAGTTAGAATGAATAAACAATCCAATACAATGGGATAGATATTTTAAGAGGCCCTCCAACTATGTCCCGTGCACTACGCCCAATTTATTACCGTAAGGATCGCTTTCGTCGTCCAGTGCTGGCCGCTTGTCTGTCTTGTCTGGAATTGGCGGAACTTGTGGTCCTGACGGATTTGTAGGTTTCCATGGTGTTACCGATCCGTGGGTAACAGCTGGACCTTGAGGTACTGCGAGAGATGGTTGGCAACGCGTTACATGATGCCTATATAGTCCTATCATGAATGAAGTTGGCCCTAAATTGTGCGTCTCCATTCAAGATGAACTCGTATATTTACATGGTCCCTTACACGTTCGGCTAAAATGGCTAGATAACTAAAGTCATCCAGTCATCATCGGTTTTGGGCCCGAAATCCTGCTGGGTTGCTCAGGCCTCCTAGCCCAAAGAATTTCGGTGAAGGAAGTTATACTGGAGATTTTCACCAATGGGGTTCCGGTCTAGGGACTTCAACTGGTATGTATAGCGTTCCTAAGTTTGCCCACACCTCTCCCGTTTGATAAATTTTTTCCACCACCATCGCGCTCATGGTAATCCATATACTGCATTGCTTTGTTAAAGTCCATTTTGTTTTTTCTTAAAATTTTTTGAAACCACAAATCAACAGTGAAAGGGCGTTACAGGTTAAACAAAGATGGCGTACCAATGATATAATGAACGGCAGTCAGTGTTACTGCAGAGGCCACAAAAAATGGCTGTTTTTGCGCGACGAGAAAACGGGGGAAGGGGTCAGAAGGAGTGCCAATTGTCTTTGCTTGAAAGTTTTGAGGTGAGCCATCCAGTGCACAAGTGCATGTACAATGCAATATCTTGTAGAAAATTATGAATGCTAACAGCTATATATGAAGAATACTACGTGTTGAAACCAATGGCGTAGCCGGAAAATTTATTTTGAGGGGCGAAGAGGGGGGGGGGTGATGACTTACCTTACATATGTTCGTATGTGTGCATCTATATGTGCTCGTGCAAGAGAGAGAGAGAGAGAGAGAGAGAGAGAGAGAGAGAGAGAGAGAAAGAGATAAAGATGCAAGGAAAGGCAGAGAGGTTAACCAGACGCACATCCGGTTTGCTACCCTGCACTGGGGAAGGGATGAAGGGGAGAAAAGAGATTGCAGAGAGATGAGAAGGTACACACAATCACGAGCACACTCGGGGAGCACACACAGTCTACAGGCGGTCGCTCAGGTTTGTTGACTTTAAGTAAAGTAGCAGTGCTTTAGTAGCTTTCTGCGCAACTGAGGCAGATGCCCAAGGTCCTAGTATCTTCTGCACACAAAATGGTCCGGGGTCAAGTTGATTCAGAACCATCCGGAGATGGCATCGCCGTGTGTCGTAGCAAGCGCAGCCGCACAGGACGTGTTCGATGGTCTCTTCAGCTCCGCAGTAGTCGCATGTAGGAGTGTCTGCCATACCAATGCGAAAGGAGTACACCTTTGTAAATGCAACACCCAACCAAAGGCGGCATAACAGTGTCGCATCGGAGCGGGAAAGTTGTGATGGTAGCTTTATCTTGAGCGACGGATCCAGTTCATAAAATTGACACCTTTGGAAGCTGGTAGACGACCAGAACGTGCGTGTGAGATCTCGAGCCAGCAGGTAAAGTTGTCTTGCTGCATCATTCCTTGATAGAGGAATCGAGACTACACGGGTTCCTTCATGGGCTGAGCAGGCTGCATCGTTGGCTAATTGATTTCCGGTAATACCGATGTGTCCAGGCAGCCATTGATATATAATATCATGCCCTCGTGCTAGAGCTTGATGATGGCAATGTCTTATTTCTTGTACCAATTGTTCATGACTCCTCCTACGCATGATAGACTGCAAACTCTGAAGCGCTGCCTTCGAATCACAGAATATGACCCATTTTCCTGGACGTTCTTGAACGAGATATTGTAAAGCAGCCCTTATAGCAGCAAGCTCTGATGCCGTAGATGTAGTCATATGCGACAACTTAAACTTGATTGTCATTGCTGCAGCCGGAATTACAGCGGCACCTGATGAGCTGCTGGACGAGAAAGACCCATCAGTGTATATCTGCGTTCGGTCCAAGTACAACTCATGTAATAATAGCAGTGTTGCTTGCTTCAATGCTACTCTGGAGTGATTGCTTTTCTTTTTGATACCCGGAATTTCTAGACGTACTTGCGGCTGGTCGAGGCACCACAAAGGACATGCCATTTTCGCAGCTTGCGTATATCCTGATGGAATTCTGTTTAGGTGCTTGGCTATGACGTCTGAAAACGTAGCACGTGGTCTTCCGGAGGGTAGAAGGGCCAAGTGTTGGTCGGGGACACGGCTAGCATGTCGAATGTGCGCTCTGAGGCAATCCACAACTCTATATGTTCTGACCGGATGGTCTTTGGCAAGCATGATTGTGGCATAAGTAGAAGCGCATCGGGGCAGTCCAAGGCAGATACGCAGTGCCTGACCCTGCAAACTCTCCAATGAATGAGTATTGGATTTGCAAGTGTTAGTCAGTACCGGCAAGCTGTAGCGCAATAGACCCAGAAATAGGGCCCTGTACAGCTGTAGCATGGAGGCCACAGAAGTTCCCCATGCTTTCCCGCACATGAATTTCATTGTATACACAATAGATAGCAGTCTCTTCTTCAAGTACGCACAATGCGGGCTCCACGAAAGACTTCTGTCGATTATTATGCCCAGGAAACGATGCGTCCGTGCATATTTGACACTCTGCCCATTGATGTAAACAGGGTATGGCGTCATTGGTTTGCGTGTAAACGCCATCAACGCGCACTTCACAGTTGATATAGTTAGGCCTTGTTTCTGAAGGTAGGCTGTTGTGAGGGTTGCTGCCCGCTGTATTCATGCACGCACCTGAGGGCGAGTAACTGCAGCACTCCAGAGGCAAATATCATCGGCGTATATGGATAGGCACACCGACTTTGGCAGAACCTTCACCAGACCAATGGGGGCAACATTGAACAATGTGGGGCTTAAAACACCTCCCTGAGGTACTCCGCAGTAGGTGTAATTTTCAGCAGTTGTACCCTCATATGTTTGTACAAAGAAACCCCTGCCAGTTATATAATCTTTTATCCATTGAAACATTCGTCCACCAATGCTCATTGCAGCGAGAGAAGTGAGGATGGCATCGTGAGCTACATTATCATATGCACCCTTCACGTCAAGAAAGAGTGCCACTGATATGCGCTTGCGACTTTTTTCTTGTTGAACAAATGTCGATAAGTCAAGGACACAGTCGATCGAGGAGCGGCCCCGACGAAAGCCTGCCATGCAAGAAGGGTATTTGGTGTATCGTTCCAAGTACCACTCGAGACGAAATAGAACCATTCTTTCCATGACTTTTCCGAGGCAGCTTGCGAGGGCAATAGGGCGATGCGCTGTCAAGTCCAATGGTGATTTTCCCGATTTCAAAAGTGGTATTAATCGACTTATTTTCCATTCTCGGGGAACACTGCCGCTGAGCCAGGAGTTGTTGAAGCATGTTAAGAGTTCTTTTCTGGCTTTTTGTCCAAGGTGTCCCAACGCACTATAAGTAATACCATCAGGACCTGGCCATGACATGCGCTTAGAAGCGACTAACGCACCTTCCAGTTCTTCCATGGTGAATGGAATGTCCATTTGTGGTAATCGCGTCTCAGGAGCGATCATGGCATCGATGCTCTCGTTCATAATATTCCCGGCAGCTCTCGTGCAAAATTCTTCAGCCACCTCGAGTTCTGTTTTTCCATGATGGAGTGCCAAAGCTTTAAAAGGGTACCGTTGTTGCGGAGAGGAGCGAAGACCACGAACTGTTCTCCAGATATATGACAGCGGTTTATGAGGGTCTAGAGATTCGCAGAATGCTTTCCAGCGATCGCTCTCCAGCTTGTAATTGCGTCGTTGAATCTTTTTCTGGAGCCGTCTTGCTTCCCTCAGATCGTAAATTGATCTTGTGCGTCTGTATCGTCGTTCAGCACGCCTTCGTATAGCTCGTAATCTTTCCAGTTCGATGTCAAACTGTGTTATTTTAGACGAAAATGGTAATTTACATTTGTACGCTTGCATAGCTTCCGCTATGGTATTTTCCAGGCTGCAGGCGAGGCCTTCTTGGCAAGCGTCCTCAACACGCGATGTAAACATTGACCAGTCAGTGCCGATTACAACAGCGGAAGAGAATTTTTTATGATACCATCGATCGTCACGTAGGTGGGCATGTGATCACTCCCATGAGTCTCAATATCGCAAAACCATTTAACTTTGTGAGAGAAGCACCGTGACACCAATGTCAGGTCAAGGCAACTGCCATACGTGAGACCCCGCAGATAGGTTGGGGTACCATCGTTCATGACAGAAAGGTCGTAATCGGAAGCGAATGTCACAATGTTCCGGCCCCTGGCATTCATCCTAGTGCTCCCCCAAAGCATGTGATGGGCGTTGAAGTCACCTGTGTAGATCCAAGGCCCACCGGTCCTCATTAGGATGTCTTTTAATCTGTCTCAGTCAAATCGCGATGACGGAGGTATATATCCACCAATAAGCGTGAACGAAACTGCATTCTTCTTTACACGAAGACACACGTACTGATTGTCGTCATTTGAACTTATTGAGTGCGAAAAATAAGTCAAGTCTGTGCGAATGTAAACAATTACTTTGCTTCGTTCTTCGCAAGCGGCTGAACAAAAAGCTTCATAACCGGACAATCTATAAGGCGTTGATACGTTTGGTTCCCATATGACAAGTATAGGGAATTGATTGGCCCGAACAAATTGGCGAAAGTCCGAGATACGGGACTTCATGCCCCTGGCATTCCACTGAAAAATCGACGCACATTTAACTTCAGTGCGGAAGATGAGATTTCGTTGAGCCATTGTGCTTATACGACGTTAGCAAGAACTGGATTCAGTGGCATCCAGTATTTGCAGTGCACTCTTAGCAGACGGAGATTGTATGCTGCTCAGTAGTGTGCGAATCGTGGCAATTAATGATTGCACGATTGCAGTCACTTGCCTGTCTTGGTTGGAAAGATCTCGAACCGGGATCACGGACTGGCCGTCATGAAACTCCTTCGGTTCGCTTGATGCTGCTTCCCTTTGAAGTGCAGGCCACTCTGTCGCAGTTGGGGTATGCTTACTGGCTTTGTCCTTTACAGCCTTTCCCACGGCATGTGGTCTAGGAGGCAAAGGAGGTGGTACTGATGAGGGATCTGGCACACGTGTCGAGGAGGTAGCGGGCGTCCTTGAAGACCGACGTCGACGTGAACGACGCCTTCTGACTTTAGCTGCGGCTTCTCGATGAGATGAGTGATTGCGCACCATCTCCTTCAAGATGGCTATTTCCTTCTGAATCCGCGGGCAGTCCTTCGATGTGGCTTCATGGGATCAATTGCAATTAGAGCATTTCTTACAGTTGCGACGCACTTATCCGCTTCATGGGGCTCGGCGCAGTGGTGGCATACCCTCGAATTCTCGCAGAGGCTGCTCACATGTCCAAGTTTCATGCATTTACGGCACTGGAAAGGCTTTGGAATGAAAGGCCGCACAGCATGTCTGAAGTACCCCACCTTCACATGAGAGGGGAGTGATATGCTCTTAAACGCAGTCTTCACACAGCGAGACTTGCCTAGCCGGGTGACATCAACAATTGGAGTATCAGCTGTTGACTTGACAAGAAATTGTAAGTCATTATTGGAAATAGCCACATCTATGTCGTAGATCACGCCGGTTACTACATCACATCCCAAGGAAACATGAGAGCGCACCTGGTTGCCGTCCAAGTCAGTTACACTGCGCAGAACGCCCAACGCACTTGCGTGCAAAACGTCAACAGCCAGGATATTCTTTCTGGCATTCACTCTTATGTCCGTGATCTCATTTGGCACGAGCGTTTACAGAGACCACGACACAGACTGTCTGTTAAGACGTTTCATGCTGACGGTAGGAAGTGCAAGCAGAAACAGGATGGTGTAAGTGTTCGATTTTGGCGCTTCACTTACAGTTTGAATAGTTGAGGATGAGAATGTCGTCATGTTCCTCCTCTTCGCTTTGCGGCTCAGCACAGGTTGGAAACCGTCATATGAAAAGTCCTCACTGCTGAGATAGTAAGCTGAGTATCTTCACTGTCGCTGTCACTCGCTTGTCCCATCCGCTTCCTGGAGGCGGCCGCCGCTGACGCCGCTGGTGCCGGCATGCGCCCGGGGTGGTCTACATCCATCCCCTCCAAGGGAGCAGCGAAAACCGATCAACAGACTTAAATTACTACTGAAATACGCCGGAGTTAGCAGAAGTAGCTCCTATTCAAACTACACTTCTTCGTCGTGCAAAACCTAAAACGATGATAGGGTATGAACCACCTCCTCTGACCCCCCTTCCCCCCCTTCCCTTCCCTTTGGAACGCCGTTCAGTGAAAATATCACTGGCATGTCCTGAGAGAGAGCACAAAGAACATTCACGGGCTTACGTGGTGATATGGAGTCTAATGTGTAAGAATGATTGCTCGTGACTGGTGAACTTCTGTGGTCACGACGTCATTTCTCGATTCATCTGTTCGTCAGGAAACCATGGTTCGAATATTGGTCAAAGAAAGGCCGCTATGTTTTCCGGAATGGAATGCAGAGATAGATACATATCACAGCCAGGTTTCTTTCTGCACTCTGGTCCTCCATCGTATGTCTCGAGCTCGCCATACAAAGCGGCTTATTGTGTGTTTGTTGCAAAGCGTCGCCGTGCGTGTGTGGCGTGCTCTCGTGCACTCTGTACTCACCGCCACCACTGCTTTCCCAATGAGGCGAGACCGGCCCGGTTCCGTAGGAGTTCCCGTGTGCCTGCTGGGGTCCCACGCCTGCGCGACAACGAAACGACCAGTCGTGAGCCGGACAGGGGAACGAGCGATTTGTGCAACTCACACGTCACGGGCGTATACATTACAGCGAATGCCCTGTGTTAAGGTGAGACATCGAGCGCAATTTCACTTAATGAATAATCCATCCTGCACTCCGCAAAATTCGTTGAAGCAGCGAAGCTAATGTCCTTCTTCGTCAGGCTATCGCCTTTCTACACTGTTCTTCTCTAGCATTCATTTACATCACATTCCCCTTTCCCGAAATGTTAGCAAACTGGAGACTTCTGGTTAATAATTCTGCAGTTTATTTGTATCGGTTTGCAATGATTACTAAGTAGAAATAGTTAAAGGGCAGCGAGAAACTTGTACGAACTATCCTGGTCCATTGTCTCGGTATATTTCTCAGTATTTCCAAGTACTGCTAGTTCTTTTTAAGAATTTCTCCCGTATTCTAGAACGTCCCTTTACTCGAGGCTTCACTTGAGAAATCCAATGGGAGCGCCGTCTCTAGGCATGGTAAGTCACTGCATATGCTGCGATGTTTGTGTAGCGCAGCATCATTTTCAGCCGAGCGGTGGCGCAGTGCTCAAAACTCTGTCAAGTGAAGGGTGGATGTGGAGTCGAGGAGCGTTTGTGAATACGGGTGTTTGTGGTGTATCATTGCAGTTTGTCTGACCCTCCAAGTTATACGGGTCAGCGATAGGCTCATTCACGACAGAGCTGGAAGGCGGCTGGTGGTGCAGTGCCACCCACCGTGGCCCATGTTGGGGAGAAAAGTACAAGCCGCCGTCAACATGGCGAAGCCCACCCATCTTCCTCTTCTTTATTGTGAATGCACTGCTCTAATGCCCGATGATGATAATGTCACTCCTCGTCCTCTACACAATTTGCAACAGCCCGTATCACCTGCCCAGTCGATCAATGATGGCATACTCATTGTGTTACTATAGAAAAGATGCAGCGCTGCAAGTGCTGCTGCTGCTGCTCATGACATGCCCGCATTACGGAAACGAATAGTGTAGGAATGACTGAAACATCATCGCTTTTGAAACGTTTTTGTTTGGTATACAGTAATAATAGTATTATGGACCAACCTCAATAGCTCAGTGTTCATGGCGTTGAGCTACTGGTCTAACAGGTCGTCGGAGTTTAGATCCTGCCCACGATGGTCGAATTTCAACGAAGGAGGATCAAGCGCAAGAAATACTCTTGATATATGCACTGAATGCGCGTTGAAGAATGTCAAATGGGCAAAAGTATTGCGGACAGCACCACAACTCGCAGTGAGATTGGGAGCCATGTTTCTGTGAATACGCGGTCACTGATGCGTATCAAATGCACGCATCGGCGCTTCGTCGTGAGCGGTGTGCGCCAATCGTCGGCGAATCAAAGGCGTTACACTGCAGCGTGCTGGTAATATTTAAGCCCTCTATCGCCGAGTCAATGCACGAAGCTCGTCCGGTGTTATTATTACGTTTGAGAGTAGCGCAATGCGCCAATAAACGGGATGCTGGTCCTCGGTGATGGCCTGCATGCATTAGCAGACTAAATGACGTTTTTTGTCGCTATACTTTGTACGTGTTTGGCTTGTGGTCCGCCTACAACGCAGTGCTGTAGCGTGATTAAACTAATTATATTGTTACGCCTGAAGTAGGGGTACGGGGGTTTATTGAACGGAAGCTGGGATGGCGAGGCCGCACCGGATAAAACTGCCGAGAGATCTTCTTCTTCTTAAGTCCACACTTCTATTCCCTCTTATCAATCCGGCACATACACGTCGTAATATTTCCCCCTTCGCAGACGAAGCGCACCGCGCGTTTCATGCATCGTCCCGCAGTCTAAAAGCTTTGAGGCGAGCCACATGGGTAACCTCGGTCTTGGTTGATCGTCTCCCACTAGCTGTCAGTCGTGCTATTTTATAATCTACTGCACTGAGGCGCTCAAGGACAACGAATGGGCCAGTGTAGTGGGCGAGAAGTTTTGTGGACAAGCCACGCTTGCGGATAGGCTTCCACACCATTACAAGGTCTCCCGGTTCATATGTGACGTGGCGGTGCTTGCTGTCGTAGCGGAGCTTTGAGCGGTCTTGCGATGCTAGAGTACGCAGACGGGCAAGACGCCGAGTTTCTTCTGCAAGGCATAGTGTTTCAGCTAATGAAGGATCGTCATTGTCATAAAACGAAAAGATAGTGTCCAGGGTATAACGAGGGGGTCGAACGTAAAGAAGGAAGAAAGGGCTGTGGCCGGTGGTTTCGTGTTGGGCAGTGTTGAAGGCATACGTGATGAACGGTAAGACGTCGTCCCAGTTCTTGTGATTGGACGCCACGTACATTGAAAGCATATTCACCAGTGTCCGGTTCGTTCGTTCAGTAAGGCCATTCGTCTGTGGATGGTAAGGTGTCGAATGACGAAGTTCCGAGCCACACATACGGAGTAGTTCCTCAACAACGTCTGCCGTAAACTGACGGCCGCGGTCGCTTATTATGACGCGAGGAGGTCCGTGGCGCAGTATGATAGAGTGCAGGAGAAAGGAGGATACTTCGCCAGCAGTCGCAGATGGCAGGGCGGCCGTCTCGCAGTAGCGGGTCAGGTAATCGGCGCACACTACAATCCAACGGTTGCCTTTTGCCGAGCGTGGAAAAGGGCCCACGAGGTCAATGCCAACTTGCTCAAAGGGAGTGCTGGGAGGCGTCACAGGCTGTAGAAGTCCAGCCGGAGCAGTCGTGACTGATTTGTGCGTCTGGCATTGAGTGCAACTGGCCACGTACTGCTCAACTGACTGGCGCATGCGTGGCCAGTAAAATCGCTCCTGTGTACGAAGGAGTGTTCGCGTCATTCCCAGGTGACCCGAAGTTGCGTCGTCGTGCATGGCGCGCAGAATGGAGGAACGGAGTGTGTGCGGCACCACCAGCAAGAAGCGGGAACCCGTGGCCGAGAAGGTCCTCTTGTAAAGTAATCCTTCACGAACGCAAAAGCGTCCGGCCAAAGTGGACGCTCGTGCTTCAGCAAATAATGGCTCCAAGCTGACATCCTTCCGCTGTTCATTTTCAAAGGTGGTCTTGTCCGGGAATAGTGGAGTCACTGACGCAATTAGGTGATCGAAATTGTCGGCATCGCAAAGTGTTGTAGTAAGCGGCATCCGCGAAAGGCAGTCAGCGTCAGCGTGCTTTCTGCCACTCTTGTATGACACCGTGAAGTCATACTCTTGCAAGCGGAGGGCCCAGCGTGCCAGGCGGCCAGATGGGTCTCGGAGGCTTACAAGCCAGCACAAGGAATGATGGTCTGTGACCACTTGGAAGGGACGACCGTACAGGTATGAACGGAATCGCTGTACAGCGAAGACGAGTGCCAAACATTCTTGCTCAGTCACTGTGTAATTCCGTTCTGGTTTACTTAAAGTTCTGCTGGCATACGCAATGACATGTTCCTTTCCACTGTGTCGTTGTACTAGAACTGCACCTATGCCAATGCCACTGGCGTCAGTATGAACTTCGGTCGGCGCCGAAGGGTCGAAGTGCCGGAGAATGGGCTGCGATGTGAGTAAGAACTTGAGTTGGTTGAAAGACGTCTCACAGTCATGTGTCCATTCAAAGCTAGTACCTTGACGTAGCAGACTGGTCAAGGGGAAGGCAACGTCGGCGAATGCGGGAATAAATCGGCGAAAGTACGAGCACAGGCCTAGGAAGCTGCGAAGCTCTTTCGTTGAGCGAGGTGGTTTGCACGCTTTCACAGCTGCTGTCTTGCTCGGGTCAGGCCTGATCCCATCTTTGTTCACAAGGTGCCCAAGTACTAAGGTTTGTCGCTCGCCGAAATGGCACTTCTTCGAATTAAGAACAAGGCCAGCGTTTCTAATGCACGTCGTAATAATATATTTACTTCTTCCTCGAGTGAATAAAGCTGTGTACCTGCACAATGAGGTAAAATAGCACTGTGTGCACGGATCTGCGTTTTTCTTTTTATACAGGACTCCGCAAAATGTTAGAAAGTCACCAAGTTGAATCAGGAAAGCTGCATGGCTTACAACGCTTTAGCTCTACGGAGACATTTTACGAATCGGGCTTATTCCAGTTACTAGTTCAACTCAGAAGTTTAACCTGCATTACAGTGACTCAGCGATGTAACAGTTTAACTCAGATGTTTTCATCTGCATTACAGTCACTCAGCAAAGGTTCATTTATTTTATGGGACAAAAATGCCTTTTTCTTAAGCGAATAATGTCCGTTGTCATCCGTCATTCTATAATAATGCCACACAAACGTACAAGATTGTAAGGCGTCCTCTGGATTGATTTTTAACATCTGGGTTCATTAACATGCATCTAAATCTAAGTGCCTGGGTGTTTTTTGTACAAATTTGGCTCAACTTACAATTCCGCGTGTTAGCTCATTTTTATCACTTCGATGTCGTAATCAATTTTTGTTCTGCGATGTGCTTGAACCATAATGTGGCACCCGCACTGGAGTAATTGTTTAGAACGGCGGGTACGAAGACCACACAATGCGAATTCAATTGATCCTCTTTAACGTAAATATATAGCAAGGCCGTGCGCTTTTGTACATTATATTAGGGATACGTTCCAGCAGCTAATACTGCGCCAACACAACGAGACAAACGGACCTTTGAGGACATACATGTGCACGCGCACTGGCAAACACGCTGTCCTAGTAGACGGTGGAACGGGCAATCTGCACTATAGGCGCACTTTGTCCGGAAGCCTGTAGGTGGCGACTCCACTCGCGGTCATATTTTGAGTTCGTCAGATCAAGTGTTCGTCAGATCAAGAGTTCGTCAGATCAGATTTTTGTGTGCATTTTTGTATGCTTCTAAACTTCCGCTGCGTCGATATGCCCTTTCTAAACGTCGTCTGATGGCTCTTAGATGTTCATACTCTCCATCGACTGCAGCATAGTCTTTTGGAATCGGGACTTTCTTTGTACATTTATTCGCATTATCTTGCAGAAATTCAGTTAAGCTTTCAACTGTCGTGAGTTCATTATTTTGGTTTGTTAGGAGGTGCCGAAAAGCTTTCCAGTTCGTCAGTTTACTGTAGCGTCTGGTGTCGTCTTTTCGCAAGTAGGGGTGATTTATTAGAATAGGAAAATGGTCACTCCCACGTGTTTCTACATCCGTTGTCCATACCACACCATTCATTAGATCTTGGGAACACAAGGTTACATCGATGCAACTAGAGTAATTATGCCCTCGGAGAAAAGTTAGGGAGCCGTCATTTAAAATTGTCAAATTGCATTTGTCTGCGGCACACTCAACAATGTTCCCACGTGCATCACATAGATCACTACCCCAGATTATGTTGTGCGCATTAAAGTCTCTGCATATAAACGTATATGAATTAGAAATGTTGAAGATATTTGTTAGCTCTTCCACTGAAATGCGGCTTGAAGGTTGTAGGTAAAAATTGATCACTGTAACGCACTGCTCACCAAAGGATACTTTGCAAGCGACGAATTCCGGGAAGTCCGAATCACTTCAGTGAACTTGATGAGAAGGAAGGTCCTTTCTGACGCACAAATGTACTCTGCTAGGACCACTTCGACGAGATGACTTATATATCACGTAGTTGGAGAGGCGGAAATCATCACTCATTTCTGCCTCTTGGATGCAAAGTATTGGAAAATTATACTGCAGAAGGAGTTTACGGAAGTCAGCACACTTCCTTCGAAGACCATTGGCATTCCACTGGTATATGGAGACATCTTTGTAGCGCTTATTCATATGTTACTTGTCGCAGGTTTGACCCGGACTCTTGACACAGTAGTGCTTCCAGAGGCAGCAGGGCTTTTACTTCTGGCAGGTTGTTTGCTTCCGGTAGAGCAGACAGGATTGCCTTAAGTGCTGCGAAAAGCATTGGCAGAATCAATTTGCATGAATGATGCAGAGGCACGGTCTCCATTGAATTGTTGATTTTCTGAGGCCTGTTGAGAATGACGTGACGTTTCGATGTTGTAGTTGGGGCGAACACTGGCACTGTCTGTTTTGCTACTTTCCGGCAGAGGTCCCGTGGGCGTTCGCAGCTTTGACGCGTAGGTTGGGTTACTTGAAGGTACTTCTCGTGAGTGGTCTCTCGAGTGTGCTCTTGGCGGCTCTCTTGGCGGTTCTCTTGGCGTGCTTGTCGGCTGTTGTTGCGGTGGCCGCTGAGGTGGATCACGTACAGGATGAACAATCGCAAGGTTTGGAGATGGTTCATTGGGGCGCGGTTTTCTTCCATGGATGAGCTCATGCCGACGCATTTTTGCAGCAGCTTTACTTTGCGGGCAGCCTGAATATGAGGCTGCGTGATTACCTGCACAGTTTGCACACTTAGGCTGAAGAACAGACTTGCACTCCTTATGATGGTGTTCTTCTGAGCAGATCTTACACCGGCGTGTGTTACGGCAACTTTTCGCCATGTGTCCGAATCGCTGACAGTTATAGCACCGAAGTGCTGGACCAAGATATTCTTCCACTGGGTGACTGGTGAATATTAAGTAGATTCTTCCTGAAATCGGGCAGTCATCTCAAAAAGTCAGGATCACTGAGTGAAGTGGACGCGTCGTTACTCCTCCATCTTCCTGGCGGTAGTATTTTATTTGCCGTCGCGCCGATATAACCCCTGCATCTCTCAAGTACTCTAGGAGTTGTTCATCTGAATACTGCAGAGGAACATGTTTTACTTTCCCAACGTTCCGAATGTATGACTCTGGGATGAAAGGCTTAACTTCCAGGCCACCTACATTTGAAAGCATTAGAAGACGCTTGGCTGAACGTAAGGAAGCAACGCTGACACTGAAGCTTCCATCTCTGGTCGTTCTGAATGACTGCACTTTTTCTTTAGCAGCGGAAACTACTTCAGCTGACACTCGATTGGGTTTCTTTTTCCAGAAGCTAGCACCTTCAGCTGTTGGACGAAAGACGACTGGGATACCCTCTGCTCGTTTCTTTTTATAAGTAACCAACGTAAATGGTTCATCTTCGCCCATGTCTTCTTCATCACTTAGGTAATAAGTTGACGTTTTATCGTCAAGAGGATCCTCTTCTAAGCGAAGCTTCTTGCTCTCAGCTTCATCGTCTTCCATTGCTGCTGTGCTCGATGGAGCCATTTCGCGGTTGTGAATCTGCAAACGTGCCGGATTTATGGTGCTTGGACGCACCTGTAAGCTCCCAGGCTTTTCATTGTGTCCTGCAGTATCACTCATGTGGTTTAACGCACTTGGACGAGCATAAGGCTCGTGGCGATGGCTACCAACCACCGTAGTGGTCGCGTACTAGCCAAGTATTTGATAAAGGAACCTCGTACCTGTAGGGCACCGAGCCCTCGAAGTCTTCACCCGACGTCTTGTTGGCACACCGCGAAGAAATGTATGTCAGCGTAATATTCCAAGAGAAGAGCAGAAATTGAACAGTGCACAGAAACAGCGACTGAACAGATCCACTTCTTCTTCTTCCTCCGTGATTTCCTCGATTTGCAACGCCAGATTTACACGGAAAACGTGTCAACAGATAATAAATGTGCAAATTTATCTGTATCATGAGAACCAATCTTGAGAGAAGTGTAAGCAAACTCACAGACGTTCCGGGTAATCGTTTTTTTGCCTTTGCTCTAAAGATTCAGCAGTCAATTTGGGCTGGTATTTTTTAGGATAGTAAGTTACGAAGGAACGTACCTGCGTGAACTAAATACTGAGGTTCTTACAGCTATTTCTCGCTTCTTTTTTATGCGAAAAAAAATACTGAGCGCGAGGGGAACTTGCGCTCAGCATCGTGAAGAACGCATAAGCGTGCGGTGTTTAAAAGTTATGGTGCTACTTCATGAATTAGGTTGCAATCACAAGGGCAAGTGGGCATCGATAGATTTAGTCAGTACTGTACTCCGTATCCTACAGCGGAAACCTGCACGGACATCCGGTATTATTTCTGCTTCTACACAATGCACAGGTCTCTGGTATTCTTGTTCATTGGGAGTCTATCGCTTGTCACCGCACCGACTGGGGAAGCAAAACAGAAGTGTTTGCCTTGGTTGCTTAGGCTTGCTCGACGAGAAGGTTTTTGCAGCATCAACATGCAGGGCGAGATAACCCTAAAGAGAGAGAGAGAGCAATACATCATCAAGCTTTTCGATTGAAAAGCTTTTGCAACGTAGTGCATTTCTTAATTACGCCCTTCCACCGCAGTATCGACCAAGCACGTGACCTATGAGTGTCTATGGCCGGGAATTCCTGTTCGGTTGCGCTGCCCTGTAGCGCGACCTGAACTACACACGTGCTCCAGCCTCGAAAAAGATGTCTGCCCATCGAAACGTCAGTTCCAACACGCAACCCGCGTTTTCGAATTTCTCATCACAAGCTTCCATCTTCCATTTCTTGCCGTTCTCATGAGGCTGTCAAGTATTTGGTTGATACTAACTTCTTTTTTTTTGTTTTGTTTTAACGGTGGAGCTGTTTGAGCCTACCAGGAAAAGTTTACTTTTGGCACAAATGCAGAATTGGGTATGCACCTGAGAAATTGGGCGAGCCCTACCGAGTACAGCCGCTGCGAGCGTTTTAAACGAGAACTCTGCTCGGCATAGTGCACCGTGTCAAACACACGTGCGCGCAAAAAAGACACTTAATAAGGTTATTATAATAATGATTGTTGTGGTTTAACGTCCCACGACCACTATGTGATTATGAGAGACACCGTAGTGTAGGGTTCCGGATATTTTGACCACCTTGGTCTTTTTAACGTTCGCCCAAATCTGAACACACGGGCCTACAACATTTTTTCTCCATCGAAAACACAGATAGAAATGAAGAGAAAGAAAAGTAGAGAGATAACAAGAGAGCAAATATTGAGAAAGATAAAAAGAGAGAGAAATGAGCAGAGAACGAGTGAGAAAGAGGTGGGAAGAGTAGAAAGGAACATGCACAAAAAACATGTACGAGAAATAAAGAAAGAAAGAAAAAAAAGAAGGAAAGAAAGAAAGAAAGAAAGGGAGGGAGGGAGGGAGGGAAGGAGGGAGGAAGGAAGGGAGGGAGGGAGCTAAGACGTTTCGCTCTTCTTTCAGGCTTGGCACCTCTAGTGCAAAGCTGCCGTACTTTTTTTCCAATCGCGTTCCGCTTTGATCTCTCTCTATTTTTCCTTCCCTCATACACATAGACCTCACAGGATGCTGCGGTGATATCGCTGCGGCCCAGAGACATCAGCAGAAGCTGCGCACAGAATGTGCGCGACATAGTCGCATTGTCATTGACATTGTCGCACAGTTGCATTGACATAGTCGCATTGCATAGTCGCATTGACATAGTCGCATTGACATCGTCATTTACCTCCTGATCCGTATGAAGAATCTGGACAGCACACCATGGGCATGAGCAGTTTGAAGCCACAGAACCTCGGGGCCTCCAAGTTGAGGAGGCCACTTTTTACCGGTAGAATGCACTGGATCATCGGCATGCACGTGCCGGGAACGTAGCCCGAGCCCCAAGGGTTCTTGGCCTGGCACGGACCTTGTTGCGCTGCTGGATGAGAAATCGTATATGCGGACAATGTCGGACGCATCACGCTGGCCACTAAGCAAGCGTCACCTCGTGACAGAACTGGCATCACTGACTGCAGTGCAAAGCCCGACAGTCCCCTATCTACCAATCTTACGCATTACTATCAGCCGTACCAGGATTCACGTATATACTCACGTGTACTCATACGCTTTCCGAAGCAGTATCGTTGATACACAATTTCAATATTTATTGATCGGAGGCGCAAATTACATAGGGTGTGCCGTGACGTACCACAGGCAACTCTTCTAGGAAAGTTCTTAATAAATGTACCTTACATTAATTAATAATACTTAATAATTTATTTACAATACTGACCGTCTCCACTGAGACCTATAGCAGGTAGGCACGCTGTGAAGATGCTATGATTGCTTATCATAGTAACAAATCAGCGATACGGAAAACATGAGAAACATAAGCTTGCCGCTTTGTGCATGAGCAACATTTACACAAAATAATATATAAAGAAAACACAAGTGCAGGCAAAGTGGCAAGTTTAACAATAACGGCTGCTTACATGACTATTTACAGGACATACAGGTACATACTGATGTCATTACTCCTGTCACAGGCTATTTAAACGTGCTATGAAATGTTGTCTTAAAAAAAATGTACTCACTGGTATGCAACCACGCATAGCTCGTATTGTAACAGAAAGTATATAACGAAAGGCGCCATGAAGGACACGAATTATAAGTGATATAATCGTGTTGAAGAGCATTGATACAACGATCGAAAAACCTAATTCTAGGCTAACGGACTCGTGAGTCCACTCACTGGAACTCTCAGACTACCGTGAGTCTGAGTCTGAGTGAGTCTGGGTTAGTAAACGTTTGGCGAGCTTGAGTTCGAGTGAGTCCGGATCAGGATTACTTGAGCAAGTCTATGTCCAAGTGAGTCCAAAGCGCAAGTTATATTTTTTTGAGTGAGTGTGGCTGAGCGTAACTTTTATTTGCCGACCTATGGAGCCTGTCAGAGGCCACGGTGGCTCGCTGTCTACGGTGCGGTGCTGACAAGTGTGACCGGACACAGATGTGGATGCCTAGTTATTCCAAACAGCGCAAAAACGAGACACAAACGGGACCACACAACACAGGCGCTGACTTACAACGGGGATTTATCACGTGAACGTGAATATATAAGCAGAAGAGAACAAGAGAAGAGGCGCTATAAAAGGATGACTAGGGAGTTACAAGCTTTGGAAGGTGCTACTCTTGCAGATACACAATTTTGTTGTCAAGTAAATGGGTGAATGGTGAACAACCCACGAAGGCTTGGGTTTGATAATGCCGCGTAGTTTTGGCCTTCGAGTGACGCAAGTGCACGCACACTTAATGAATGCTGCTAATTCTTGTGGCTCGCTTTATAAAAGTCATGTTTGCCGTGTTTGCCTTACGTGCACATTTTCTTTTTTTATTGCGCGAAACGTACAAAGTACTTTTAATCTCATATGATGCAGCTCACACTGTTAAGTTAAATAGATTCGGTCAAACCGTTGCTAAAGCGACTTCCTAATGGCTCATGTCTCCTGAACTCTTCTTGTCGCTCTACATTTTTAACTAATATAGCTTTTATAGCAAAGACATATTGCGTCGAGATAAGTTCTGATGCTCATTCGTTAGGCTTAAAGAAGAGCCAGCGAGAATTGCGAGAACAAATAATACAAGAAAACCACAAATTGTGTTCCTCCTTTTAGAGAAGGATAATTACGAGTCAAACGAATGGAAAATTGGGCCAAACCATTTTTCCTCATCAACACTTCAGCACTGACACCAATTTCATTGAGAGTCCCGCTATTTGCGATAATGACGGGGATGAGAAACGCACGAGACATGAAGTATTTTGAGTTGTACACGCTGCCATCGCACAGAGCTCACGGAATAGCTTTATAACTTGGAAACACCACTGAAATAAATTATGCATATACTACTAGTAGTATGAAAACTAAATATGTAAAAAAATATTCAAAAGCTTAGTGCGGTCGAGCTAACTTTTTTGATATTCTGTCAACGCAGAAAGTCAATAACAGTGTTCTGTTATTTTGGCTTTACTTTGACAGTTACGCACGTGTATATTTTAGTCATTTAATCACGAACACCAGAGTAAAATAACGTCGTTCAAGAAACGGATATCAAGCAGAAATAATAAAAAGAAAGGATTTCATATATAACAACTGGACGGTGCATTTTAATCACTACACTCACCTTTTTTTCTACTGAACAAAGCAGCCTCGCATCCGAGGTTTGAAACGAGGGCCAGGAGGCCTAACGCCAATGGGAGGACTCGCATCTCCGTTCTGTGTCGTCGACAACGATGGTGACTGCACACTTTCAGATCGCACCAACTGCGTGCGTACCTTTGCGAAAGCACCAAGAATGTGCCACTGGTTTATATCCCAACAAACGTCGGTGTACCTCGTATATATATACATCTGCTTAGATGTGAGAAAAGGGGGGACGCCTATCACACCGACGTCTTTTCGAGGGCGGCCACTGCGGCAGACGGGTATGGGAAAGCCCTTCCATGCGACTGTCATGCGATAGCGAGACGTGCGCCATAGTCTGCAAAACAAGATGTTCAAAAAAAAAGGGGGGGGGGGCATCGGCAATGGTGTGCTCGCAGTGGCATACACGTTCCGGGAACGAAGGTTAATTCGTCGTTCGGAAGCAGTGATATCTGTAGTTCCTCATTCGCGCTGTAGATTACAGGCCACGCGTCTCGCAATCGTGTGATACGTTCCGGCAACGAAGACTCATTCGATGTTCAGCAGCAGTGATATCTGTAGTTCCTCATTCGCCCTGTGGATTACAGCCCATGCGTCTTACAATCGCGTGATAGTGAAACACGGGTAAGTCAGTGGAGTGAAGGCTGTACCAAAATGAATGGAGGCGTCGGGTGTATACTGTGTCTTCAGTTTTGTACACGTTTCTTTGAAGCAAGACTGAAAGCTCGTTCGTTCGCTACATTGGAGTCGTTAGAAGTTCCGTAATCCTACAATAATATTATATAATAATTGCCGGGGTTTAACGTCTCAGGACCACCATATGAATGAGAGACGCCGTAGTGGAGGGCTCCGGAAATTTCGACCACCTGGGCTTCTTTAGCGTGCACTCAAATCTGAGCACACGGGCCTTGACAGCATTTTCGCCAGCATATAAAATGCAGCAGCTGCAGCCGGGATTCGATCCAGCGACCTAACGGGTCAACAGCCGAGTATACCTTAGCCAATAGACCAGCGCGGTGGGGCATGCATTTCGTTTAATTTTATTTATTCAAACCTTAAGGGCCCGGAGGCATTGCATAAGGCGGGGGCAAACGATATATATATATATATATATATATATATATATATATATATATATATATATATATATATATATATATATATATATATATATATATATATATATATATATATATATATATTGTTATGGCGTTTATTAGCCGGCACACAGCGAGTCAACACAATGGCGACAGTAACGGCCAAAACACGGGTTCTCCGCGCGAGCGGCGTTCTTTTTGGGCAGACCCACTAAAAAGCACATAAGAGTTCGACCCACTTCAGTGTTCGGCGGCTTCTGTACAATTACCCCGGGGTCGAAGAGGGAGTCGCCTGGCGACCTAACAGCTTGTCACTACGAGCGGGTCATAGTAAGCCTTCAGGCGCTCCACGTTGACTATGTCGCGCCCGCGGCGGCGCATGTCCGAAGATTGTTCAACTGGCTCGATAAGATAGTTGACCGGAGATGTGCGCTCGATCACACGGTAGGGACCTTCAAATTTCGGGAGTAGTTTGGAAGAAAGGCCAGCTACAGAGGTCGGGATTGAGAGCCATACAAGGGAACCAGGAAGAAAGGTGGGCTCAGAAGTGGCGGAGCCATCACGAATACTCTTCTGCCGCTCTTGCTCATGCGTCGTAAAAGTCTTGGCAAGCTCGCGACACTCTTCAGCAAGCCTGGCGGTCTCGGAAATAGGTGTACACTCAGATGGATCCGGCGTGTACGGGAGTATCGTGTCGATGGTGTGTGACGGGTGCCTTCCGTACAGCAAAAAGAAAGGTGAAAAACCAGTCGTGCTCTGAGGGGCGGTGTTGTAGGCGTAGGTGACGAAGGGCAGTATGGTATCCCAATTCGTGTGGTTGGCGGCGACGTACATCGACAGCATGTCGCCGAGGGTGCGGTTAAAGCGTTCGGTCAGACCATTCGTCTGCGGGTGGTAAGCAGTAGTTTTGCGGTGGACAGAATGGCACTCAGTGAGAATGGCATCGACGACTTCTGACAAGAAGACACGGCCTCGATCGCTGAGAAGCTCCCGGGGTGGACCGTGGCGCAATATAAATCGATGTAGTAGGAAGGACGCAACATCACGCGCAGTAGCCGCAGGGAGAGCGGCGGTTTCGGCGTATCGCGTTAAATGATCTACGGCGACGATGGCCCAGCGGTTGCCAGTGGACGTCAGAGGAAGTGGTCCGTACAAGTCGATACCTATGCGCCCAAACGGACGGTCAGGGCAAGGTAGCGGTTGCAGACTGGCTGGTGACATGTGTGCGGACGGTTTGTGGCGTTGGCAAGTGAGACAGGAGCGAACGAACTGCTGGACGTAGCGGTACATCCCGCGCCAGATGTAGCGTTGTCTAATGCGATGGTAGGTTTTGAATACCCCAGAGTGCACGCACTGTGGATCAGAATGGAAGGATTCACATATCTCCGACCGCAGACTGCGGGGTATCACGAGTAGCCACTGCCGGCCATCGGCGTCGTAATTGCGTCGGTGTAGGAGGCCGTCACGAATGGCGAAATGGTGAGCTCGACGACGCAAGGCACGCGTGGTTGGCGTTGCGGACGGATCAGAGAGCAAGCCGATCCAATTATCCTTTCGCTGTTCGGTAGCGATGATGTCAACATCAATGGCAGAAACAACAACCGAGGATACTGAGCAGAGCACGTTAGTTTCAGGCAGAGGGGAGCGCGAGAGGGCGTCGGCGTCAGCATGCTGGCGTCCGTTGCGGTAGTGGACGCGGATGTCGTAGTCTTGTAAGCCAAGAGCCCAACGGGCGAGGCGGCCTGAGGGATCCTTCAATGATGACAGCCAGCATAGTGCATGATGGTCAGTGACGACATCGAATGGGCGACCATACAATAAGGTCGAAACTTTGTAAGAGCCCAGACAATCGCCAGGCACTCTTTTTCCGTGACGGTGTAGTTTGTCTCGGCTCTTGTGAGCGTACGGCTTGCATATGCCACAACATAATCAGGGAACCCGGGTTTGCGCTGCGCCAGGACAGCGCCGAGGCCTACACCACTGGCGTCCGTGTGCACTTCTGTTGGGGCCGTAGGGTCATAGTGGCGGAGAATGGGAGGAGACGTCAACAAGTGGCGGAGCTTCAAGAACGCGTTGTCGCACTCTGACGACCACAAATTGAGGGGCCCGTTACTTCCGAGGAGCTTCGTCAGCGGTGATATAATCGTGGCGAAGTTTCGTATAAAGCGTCGGAAGTATGAGCACAGGCCCACGAAACTACGCAGTTCTTTGACGGACGCAGGTTTTGGGAATTCGGCCACGGCCCGAAGCTTGGCTGGGTCAGGAAGAATGCCATCCTTGGACACGACGTACCCTAGGATGGTGAGTTGGCGTGCTGCAAAGCGGCACTTCTGATTTAGTTGCAAGCCGGCATTGCTCACACGTGCGAAAACTTTTTTTAGACGTTGGAGATGGGTGGAGAAATCTGGAGCGAAGACAACAACGTCATCGAGGTAACACAAGCACGTGTGCCATTTCAAGTTGCGCAGAACGGTGTCCATCATGCGCTCAAATGTCGCAGGTGCATTACACAGACCAAACGGCATGACGTTGAATTCGTACAAGCCGTCGGGTGTGATGAAGGCAGTCTTCGGTCGAGCGTCATCAGCCAGGGGTACTTGCCAGTACCCCGAGCGCAGATCGAGAGAAGAAAAAAATTGGGCTCCGTGAAGGCTGTCAATTGCGTCGTCGATGCGCGGTAGTGGGTAGACATCCTTGCGAGTGATCTTATTGAGCCGTCTGTAGTCCACACAGAACCGCACAGAACCATCTTTCTTCGCAACAAGAACAACAGGAGACGCCCATGGACTGTCCGAGGGCCGAATGACGTCGCGTCGGAGCATATCGTCAACCTGCTCGTTAATTTGCCGGCGTTCAGCAGGCGACACGCGGTATGGACGTTGCCGTAATGGTGGATGGGCACCAGTGTCAATACGATGCGTAACAGTGGACGCGCGACCGAGAGAACTTCGCCCGACATTGAAAGAAGAACGGTATTCTTGCAACAGGTCTAGAAGCTGGGAACGCTGTACTGACGTAAGGTTGTCATCAATGAATGGGCCAAATACATCAGGAGATGATGGGTCAGAAGTAGAAACAGCACCGATGGTACGTGAATCGGGACAACGCGAGTCTTCGGGTACGTCCAGGACTTGTGCGTCGTCAACTGGTTCCACTCTGCCGAGACATTCCCCTCGAACCAAGTTAACAGTGTACGGGGATGGGTTGGTCACAAAAATAGCGGCGTTGCCCTGGGTGATTTGCACGGTCGCGAAAGGTACTAGCAACCCTTTCCTGCTGCAAGCGTGGTCAGATGGCGAAACGAGTGCAATGGTGTCGGAGAGACCGGCGCAGTAGACCGATACGCCCATCGTCGAGCTTGGAGGCACTATAGTATCGTCTTTCACAAGAATCTTGTTCAGTGTCGAGGGACCGTCTTCTGGCGTCAAATGCGAGAAGGGCGAGAGTTCAATTTCGGCGGCGGCACAATGAATGACGGCGTCGTTGCGGGAGAGAAAATCCCATCCCAAGATGACGTCATGAGAGTATGCAGGAATGATGATGAATTGGGCGACATACAGAACGTCCTGAACGACAACGCGAGCTGTGCAGCCTGCTGTAGGATTAATACAATGTGAGCTAGCGGTACGAAGGGACAGTCCAGAAATCGGCGTCGTCACATTTCGAAGCAAGCGGCAAAGGTTTTCGCTCATAACTGATACCGCAGCTCCAGTGTCAATAAGAGCAGATGCATGAATACCGTCTACAAGCACGTCAATGACATTAGATGGGCGGCTCTCAGGGCTTTCACAATGCGATAGCGTCGCAGTCCTTGCCTCTGGGACTGCGACGACTAGTTTTCCCGCTCATGAGCAGAAGAACTTGGCCGCATAGGGGACAGAGACCGACGTCGTGGAGACGGCGACCTTCGAGCAGACGGACCTGGGCGAGACGACAGTGGCACAGACGGCAGTTCCTCGTTATACGAACGGCTAAGGTGGCCAGCAAAAGGAGAAGAAGTGGGAGCCGGCTGTAGTCGAGAGCAATAACGGGCTACGTGACCGGCGTAACCGCAAGCAAAGCAGATGGGCCGGTTGTCGGGTGTGCGCCATCGGTTTGCCGGGGTGGGTCTCGCCCGGAACGGTGGCTGGAAAGGCTGCATGGTGGGCTGAAAATGAGGCTGAGGGGTTGCGCCAACATACGCAGCCGGCATACCCGCTGCAAAGGACGGAGGTCGTGCGGCAGCTTCGGCGTAAGTCACTGGTGCAGGCGCTTGAACGACTGGGGGCGGCCTTGCGACCACTTGGGCGTAACTTGGGGGTGCAGGGGCCGGAAGTTGTTGTGGATGGTACGCAGGCATGACCTCCACTATTTCCTGCTCAATCGCTCGGCGGATGGGTGGAAGAATGGTAGTGGCCGATTGTTGAGCAGCCGGTGGGTGGGCAAAGGGCAGGAGAGAGAACTGCCGCGCGATTTCCTCACGTATGAAGGACTTGAGATCTGCCAGCAGTGCCACCTGATTACAGCTCGCTTCCAAGCCTGCAAGCCCTGCATCTCGTGGTGTGGAGCGACGGGTCATCGAACGCTGCCGGCGGAGCTCCTCGTAGCTCTGGCACAGCGTGATGACCTCAGCTACTGTGCCTGGGTTTTTGGCAAGCAGCATCGTGAAGGCATCATCGTCAATGCCCTTCATGACGTTCCGGATCTTGTCTGATTCGGAATGCTGTCGTTCGACTTCTTGCACAAGTCCAGGACATCTTCAATGTAACTGGTGAATGACTCACCGGCCTGCTGAGCGCGTTCGCGTAAGCGCTGCTCGGCTTGCAGCTTGCGAACGGCAGGGCGGCCAAAAACGTTGGTGATAGCAGTCTTGAAACTGGACCAGGTTGCAAACTCGGACGCGTGGTTGGTGTACCACAAACTTGCAACGCCCGCAAGGTAGAACACCAAGTTTGTCAACTTGCCGTCCTCGTCCCATTTGTTGGGGACGCTCACGCGCTCGTAAATGGCGAGCCAGTCCTCCACGTCAGTGCCATCGGCGCCCGTGAAGATGGGTGGATCGCGGATCCTGGGGACACCGGGACATGGGGGTGGCATGGGAGGAGGCGTTTGCTGAGAGGCGTCGTGGGACATGGTAGATTGCAGCGTACGTGAGCGTAGTTCCAAGGGTATCGAAGGGGATCGTAGCATTCTCCACCAATTTGTTATGGCGTTTATTAGCCGGCACACAGCGAGTCTACACAATGGCGACAGTAGCGGCCAAAACACGGGTTCTCCGCGCGAGCGGCGTTCTTTTTGGGCAGACCCACTAGAAAGCACATAAGAGTTCGACCCACCTCAGTGTTCGGCGGCTTCTGTACAATATATATATATATATATATATATATATATATATATATATATATATATATATATATATATATATATATATATATATATATATATATATATATATATATATATATATGCATGTACAATCTGGCATATACAATGCCCATGAAGCGTACATTATAATATATACATCGCATAACCTGTCATTTATGTTCATAACGCACTCTTGCCTTGTAATAGAGATGCTGTTAAAAATCAGGTCAACAAACGGCCGGTAGTGCATCACGAAACATGAAAATCACATGAAACATGAAGATCATGCCTTACACATTGTATTCATATCATTAATTTGATTTTAACGCCTGTCATTTATGCTCGTCGTACCGTCGCGCCACACAATCCCAACTTTGAAGTATCTCAAACTAGGGAGACGGCTGTGAGCACACCATGAACATGGCATGCAAATGATGTCGTGAGGCACGTGAATTTTGTTATTTCCACGTTAACACTTGCCCTTTGCATTCATAATACAGTCGTGTCACGGAATACCAATTTTGTTGTACATCAAGCAAGCGAAATCGCCGCGAGTTCAACATAAGCGTCTTTTGTAAGTGATGACGTACATCGCAAACGTGTCAAAATGTTAATGTTACCACCTGCCATTAATGTTATGCAGTCGCGTTGAGCGCGTACAACTTTTGCTGTGTATCAAGCTATAGCGAGAGACGGCCACGAGTGCACCATGAGCGTGGCATGCGGCTCATGTGACGCTCATGTCGCTATTTTCAAGCTACCACTTGTCATATATGTTCGCAATACAGCCATGTCTTGCAATGCCGATATCGGTGTACATCGAGCCACCGAGCCGGCCGTGAGCGCGTCATGAGTGTGGCATGTGATGTTGTAATGTGCATAACAGGATATCGATTTTATTACCTCTCAATTATGATCGTCATTTATTCACTTCACGCAAGACCAAATTAGTTACATGTCGTGCTAGCGAAACGACTACGACGGCACCATGAGCGTGGCATGAGGGTCATGTCGCACATGACATGCACCTGGTGATTTTGATGTTGCCGTCTGTCATTTATGTTCTTCGTACAGTGACGTCGCGCAATACCAGATTCTTTCGATGTCAAATGGCCGCGAGTGCATCATGAGCGTGTCATACCAGTGATCGTGCACATGACATGCATGTCATGATTTTAATGTTACTTTCTGCCATTCGTGTTCGTCGTAATGTGACGTCATACAACATCGAATTGGGTACTTTTCAATACAGCGAAAAAGGACGCGACCACACCATGCGCATGGCATGCACGTCAAGCCTTACATGACATGCATGTCATAGTTTCCATGTTCTGACTGGGTATTTATGCTCACCATATAATTGCGTAACACAGTACAAAATTTTTAACACGTGAAGCTAGCCAAACGGCCGCCCGCGCACCGTGAACGTGGCACGTAAGCCATGTCATAAAGACATGCATATCACGTTTTTTTTATGTTTCCAACTTCCACTTACTCATACAGGCACGTCACGAAATAACAAACGTGTGACTACCGTAGCGTACGTGAGCGCACCATTGATTGATTGATTGATTGATATGTGGGGTTTAACGTCCCAAAACCAGCATATGATTAAAAGAGACGCTGTAGTGGAAGGCTCCGGAAATTTCTACCACCTGGGGTTCTTTAACGTGCACCCAAATCTGAGCACATGAGCCTACGGCATTTATGTCTCCATCGGAAATGCAGCCGCCGCAGCCGGGATTCGATCCCACGACCTGCGGGTCAGCAGCCGAGTACTTTAGCCACTAGACCACCACGGCGGGGCACGAGCGCACTATGAGCATCACATACTAGCATATAAATCGCGCACTATATGACACGCATGTCATGAGAAAGAGAACACAAAGACAAAGGCAGAAAGTTTAACCAGGGCGGAGCCCCAATAGGCTACACTGCACTGGGGAAGGGGAGAGGGGGAAGGAAATGTATAGAAGAGGAGGGAAAAGGGTCACTGACTGGGCCGACACGTAACAGTTTCACCATCACAAACGATGAAACAGGCTGGTGTCTGAGAAAATGCAACAGTGCTTTAGTTGTCATTCGGAAATTGGATGGGCAGTGCCATGGTCCCAATACTTTCCCGACAGTGAAATCACTTCTGTCCAGTTGATTTAAAACACTGCGCAGGTGAAGCCTCTCGCTTGTGTATGCCGGGCGGTAACAAATGATGTGTCCAAAAGCCTCATCGACGTCGCAGTCGTTGCACTTCGCGCTGTCGGCCATCCCTATCTTAAATGAGTAGGCATTGGTGAAGGCTACTCCCAGACGCATACGGCAAAACACTGTACCTTCCTCCCTAGAAACCCAAAGGGTAGCCGCAGTCGTAGAGATGGGTCGAGAGAATATAGTCGATGATGTGCAAACTGTGATGACTGTCACTTCTGAAGTGTCGTGTCCTGCGCCAGCTTACTTAGCTATCTTATTTTCCTATTAGCACCTATAATTTATGTTCTTCATACAGAAATGCCT
This sequence comes from Rhipicephalus annulatus, assembly GCA_013436015.1. Lineage (NCBI taxonomy): Eukaryota > Metazoa > Arthropoda > Arachnida > Ixodida > Ixodidae > Rhipicephalus > Rhipicephalus annulatus. The sequence goes on from WOVY01002909.1 coordinate 227,361, forward strand.
CGTCATACCCATTTTGGTGTATATTTGCTGTACATTACGTACGTGTCATGGTATGCACGTTAGGGCCTGTAACGAACACTTGTCCTGTACATCAGGCTGTACATGCATGCGTGTCATGCTATGGACGTTAGGGCCTGTCACTTACGTTCGTCATACAGTCAGGTCATGCTGTGTGAATTCGGCATGTATCACGGGAACGAAACGCTCGCAAGAGCACCAAAACCGTAGCATGTAAACAACGCTGTTCATGACTAGGATATCCCGATTTTGACGTTGTGACCTGTGATTTAGGTTTATCATACACGCGTGTTATGTCATGCGAATATTGGTATACATCAAATACTGAAACGGCCTGGAGAGCGCAATGTTGTAGGCGAATAAATAGACAGACAGATAGATAGATAGATAGATAGATAGATAGATAGATAGATAGATAGATAGATAGATAGATAGATAGATAGATAGATAGATAGATAGATAGATAGATAGATAGATAGATAGATAGATAGATAGATAGATAGATAGATAGATAGATAGATAGATAGATAGATAGATAGATAGATAGATCTTTATGTCGCGGAAAGTTGATAACAAATGTTTCGCATTTAAAACACTCCCGGGAACTGGGCAGAAGTTATCGTTAAGTTTAGTGGTCGAAACTACCGAATATAACTTATAGGATATCGAATACAAAATATTTTGTTGAAAACTGAAAGAAAAAACAACGTAATAAAATCTGCTCATGTCCTCGAGTACATAACGCGGTGAGTGGTACCGAAAGGCTAAAGTTATCATATAGAAATACGAGGCTTCGCACGTGACCTGGGTTCAGACTATCTCACCGTGATGTTACGGTGTCCTCTGCAGTTGAAGGCACGAGCTAACTTGGCATCTTTGTACCAGGGATGACAAAGCATCACATGCAACTTTGGCGATACATGGATTAGGTGCAGCTCCATGCATGGTGGTGCAGCTGTTGCGATTGCGCAGCGTGAACAAATTTTGAAACGTGAAGCCAACTGTTGGGGCTTTCGAGGACCAGGGTTGAGAGGTTTCGCGTTGCCTACGACATGGGCAAGTGAACTACGCGGGAAGTCCGTGCCATCATTTCTGACACGAAGGGCTTGACATTTTCCACCTGTGTTTTTTTTTCTGCGGGCGGAAATGACATGATATTCATTAAAGTAAATATTCACTCGCTTTCGAACCAGGATATCTGGTGAATGTTTTAATGAGAGATTTGTTTTCACGATACTAGCGGTTGTTTTATTTATCCCACCCTAACTGAATTGTGCCATTGATTTTTTTCTTATTTTAGATATCCGCCTTGTGGAATTAATCGAAACCTAGAATAGGGTGTATTTGAAAGTCAAACAGAACCGTTCGATTAGGTAGCATTTGATTATAATTTGAAACTCTAAAATTTGCACACGCCTACTTAACAGAGAGAAAGTGTGTTGTACTCAGTGACAACTAGGTTCTCGCCAATTTTAGTGGAGTTTTTTGCGTGACACAAATGTGCTTCGGCAAAAACAACTTCGGCGTTTCGCATTCGATGGTTCAAGGCTATAAAATTTTATATTGTTATTGTTTTATATTGTTATTGGGTTTTTCTTTCAGTGGTGCCGTTACCACTATTTTTCGGGTGATTTGCAAAAATGTTCATTCAGAAGTTTTGTTCTAAATTCGAGGCTCCAGTACATATTCCACTGCAAGTTATCATGTGTCATAAAAGTAGTGCGGTGAAAGTGACTTTAGTATTGCGTACACGATTGATCGAGTCCACGAAATCTTGTAACACCTGTCACTTGTTACCGTTATGCACTTACTTTTTGCAGCTGCAATTCGCAATAACAAGTTTATTTGCGTCTGACATTAATAATCGCATATCTGGGAACAGTAATGTCAAAGGTGGGCTTCGCCTTCGCTTTTCAAATTATTCACGCATGCGTATCTTCAACGTTCCTTGCCCTATAACCCTAGGTCCGCACATGACCTTCTTTGTTCGGACCCATTCACAAAAGGCAAGCGAATCTGCGTACTAGCCGGAGAAGCTTTCGTAAACGAAGGGGAGCGCAATGCCTACTCTGTGGACCAAACCACGTAAGAAACCTTACTACAATCTCGTGATTTGTGAGAGAATACTGTCGTCAAAAGGGGTGGTTTGTTTGAGCCCGGTATTTTCTGCGCCGACCACAGACCACAGCACTAGTCGGTTTAGTGTGGACCACCAAACAAAGTTGAACATTATATTAAAGCCCTGTTTACACACACACACAAAAAAGCTGGGAATTATCCTCTGGTCTGGATGGCCTAGTCTCTATTATAGACCACATAGTAGGCACTGCGTTTACGAAATGACCACCACTGGTAAGTATGCATGCTTATCTTCCGGCATTTTCTTTTGATTCACTACATATATGAATACAGTTGTGAAGAGTATTTTATCGGTGGTTAAACCGACGCCTCCTTATGGATTTATAGCAGGAAGTGTAGACAGCATAGATATGCGCTTACTTAAAAAAAAGAAAAAAAAGTGTACGACAGTCGCACTTTTGGGTTCGACAAAGGGGTAAGAGTCAAAAGTGGGAACCCTAAAAATTCGGGGTAAAGCAACAGCTAAAGGTTTTTTTTTTTGGTTCGCCCTTTGATTTTTTTTTGATAGCGCTTGCTTCTTCATAACGACCGAATAAGTGTGCTTACCTGTCGTCCACTGGGAAGCGGATTTGTGTTCCGAGTTGCCGCACCAGAAAGCAGCGCAACGCGCCTTGCGCCCTTTTCGTAGTTGTTCTGACATTTTGAGCGCGTTTGCGCTTACACACGCCCTAAATTTCACGTTGAAGGCATGCTAAAAAACTTCTACATGCACACACTAAAAGCGGCGGGCACGCACGAATGGAATGGCAGCGTAAAATATGAAAGTGAAAGCTCCCCGGGTTGACGCAACGAATGAAGCGTTTAATTAAATATAAAGGGTGTACAAAATTGAAAAAAGGCACGAACACATTTCATGTCAACACATAATTGCGCAACTTTACTTGATTGATGCGTAGCCCCGCCGCGGTAGTCTAGTGGCTAAGGTACTAGACGTGTGACATGGCTATATAAGGGCCATCCAGCGTGGTTGACGAGCAACTGTGGCTGCCCCGCCGTGGTGGTCTAGTGGCTAAGGTACTCGGCTGCTGACCTACAGGTCGCGGGATCGAATCCCGCCTGTGGTGGCTGCATTACTGATGGAGGTGGAAATGCTGCAGGCCTGTGTGCTAAAGTTTGGGTGCACGTTAGAGAACGCCAGGTGGTCAAAATTTCCGGAGCCCTCCACTACGGCGTCTCTCATAGTCATATGGTGGTTTTGGGACTTTAAACCTCACACATCAATCATCAATCAAATCAACTGTGGCTGGAGTATGTGTGAAAGACACTTCGTGGGGCCTCTAGAGGAGATTGAAACTGCAAGCAGCAGTGCTTTGACGACGAGTACACGCATGCGCGTGCATGGGGGCATCTGAGCACCAGCTCGGAAGCAGAAGTGTACCAGGAGTATCGGAGTTCGGTCAGCAGCATTTGTACTAAAGGCCAGTTTTTTTCCGTTTAAATATTGTTTCTTTGACGCAGTGACGAAAGGGCGTTTGTCATTTTTTGTATCTTGTTCAGGATAAAACAAAAAAAAGATATCATTACCGAAGTACTCCGTATAAATGATCAACCAGCGAAAGCTGAAAAGTCCGACCCTGGTGTTTACGACTGGGTCCAACAGATGTCGGCTCAACCCGACGCTGCATTGAAGCGTTTCACAATAATTGGTTACATGTTCGTAGTTAATTCTTAATGAGGTTATATGCACACGTTTGTCTTGGGTTTACCACAGTGTTTATTTCACATGCTGCTCATTGTGCCTCATATGATCACGGTCATGGAATAGTGTAATGGGCGGTTAAATGCGTTCGCAATGCGTTAATCACAGTGGTTACTCTAAAAGCACAGGCGGTCACAGATGGCGCAACCGAAGCCATAGTGCCGCTGAGGAAACTCCCGCCGAAAGCTCTCTCGGAATCATCACGTTGACGCTGTTCTGCCCGCAAAGCCACTTGTTCGGCGCGGCGTCGTTGCAAGCGTTTGACATCGCGGGATAACTCGGCGGACTGGTTTGCAGGATCCACCTGCCACCGGCGCTTGCATTCCCGTTCGCGATATAGCACGGCTTGGAAGGCTGCCGGATCATCAATACACAGTTGCTGCCGACACTCGGCCCGACGGGTATGTTTTTGTGCCCAGACTGCACCATCAACCCGGCGAATGAGAGTCAGTCTTTCACGTTTCCGGGGTAGGCGCGCTTCTAGAGTTGTCCATGGCCTACCCATGTGGCAGTTTCCAGTAGAAACTGCTGCGCGTGTGCTCGGCGCCACGGCGGCGACGGGATGGATGACGTCACTCACAACGCAGCCAATGGCGCGTGCTTGTGTACGTCGCCGAGAACGACGCAACTGATAGAACATCCAATGGAGACCGCGCATGACACCGATGCTGAACGCTGTTTTTCGTTTCTCCTAGCCATATACTGTTTTCTCTGTAAAAATAAAAAAAGGCTTATAGTTGACACGAGTGCCAAAATGCCTGAGTTAATATAAAAATGAATCGGATGACATATCGATAGCACAATTCCGCATCTAGTGATGCGGAATTTTTTTTTTATGCGCTCCTGCAAAGTAGTTGATGTTTTCACAGATTTGTTTGGCGGCACCTTTCTCGATGAGTATGCACTAAAGCTACCGAATTTATGTTCCTCAGACGACGGATGTTCCTTCTGTTACAACGTAGTCGTGATTCCCGATAGGTCTATATAGTGGACTGTCACTTTCACGGTACACTTTGAATTACTCGAAAGAAACAGAGAGTTGTGACGTCATGGCGCTATTGACTACATAGACCGAAAACAGCGGGCGTGCATCTCGCCCAGCTCCAGCCAATCAGTGGAGGTCGAAGTAGACTTTCCTGTTGGTTGACTCGTCAATAATCGCGCCCCGACTTCTGTGTTTGCGTTACATATTGCCGCACTCATTACACAGGTTGTCCTATCAGTTACCACGATGCTCTTCGTGTGTGTTCGTAAATGACAAGTGGTGGTCGTAACAGAGACTAGCTGTGCACTTGCCCCGTTAATGTTGTGTGCTCAGGGATGACTTCAACCACTGGTATAAACAAGTACTAGAATGTCACTTTAAGTGCTAAGCACTTTAGGGGGCTCGGCTGTCGTGTGGACATTGAACTTTTGGACTTGAAACTTTGTACTTTATTAAATAAAATACAGTAAAATAAAGTTTGTTATAAACACCTGCATTCTTGGCTAGTGTGCATTTATGCAACTATAACGTGCATAAATGTACGGGCAGGAGGCAGAGTTGTACATATAATAAATGACATTTCAGCTTAACATACAGAACATTTTCAAACAAGCTTTGGTTTCCACCATGGTGTTCTTCTAAGATTATGGTGCCCTTCCCGTCAAGAGGCACTTTGTATGTAAGGCGGCCAGTTTTTCTAACACAATATCTCCGCTACCTTTCAAGAGGTCCATTGTTACCTTACCCTTACCAGTGGCTTTGCCATTTTGCATTCCTTCTAGGGCTTTCACTACTTGCCCTGTCGTTATTGGTAAGATGTTGAATTCCTCTGGGATATTATTGCTTTTCGCGGTATGATTCTGGTTGTTTCGGCCTCTGTACAGCTCTCTGTAGAAATTTTCCGCCACTTCCTATCCATCCTATCCTATCCATATTGCTTATGACCTTCTCTTTCTTGTCCCTTAATGCATACATCCAAGTTTTGCCTATGCACAAGTTTACCTTCGCAGCTTCTAGGCTTCTGCCGCTTCTTACATACTGCTTGATTCTCTCCAGTGTATACCTTCTGATGTCGGCTACCTTACGCATATCGATTAACTTCGAAAGCTATAGCTATATTCAATCGGTCGCACTTGAGGTTTTCTTGGTTTGTCGTCTCTTAATAAAACTTTTTCATGTCCTTCGATAGTTTGACAGTGTCCTGTATAGTGACTGTACCTCCAACTTCCTTTCAGAATCAGAATCAGAATCAAATTTTATTGTTACTATGAAGTAAAGTCATTACAGACAGTATACAGAAGGAGGTCCCATAGTCGGAGACTGAATTGGGACCTCCTGTGCATGATGAACATAAAAACAAATAAAACATAGCTTCGACAGGAAGGGAAAAATTCCAATAATCATAATGATATAGGTGATCAAGCACATTTCATAATATAACGGAACCATGTAAACACGATATGTAAAAAGAAAAAAGAAAAAATATATAAATATATATACACATATATACACACATACATATATACACACATATATATACACATATATATATACACACATATATATACACACATATATATACACACATACATACATGTGTGAGAGCATGCTTTAGGGGCTATGAGAATGAAGTGCTACGTGTTGTATTGGTTGACAAAGAGCTTTTTTAATTCTTTTGCAAACAAGTGTGGATTCATTACTTTTAAGATGAATGGAAGTGAATTCCATATGGAAAGTGAGCTAAAATGAGCGGTTTGTTTGCCATAGTTAGTCCGGGCTTTCGGTAAGATGAAGTTTTTGTGGTAAGCAAATCTAGTGTTGTTGGTATTGAGAAGTGAGGAGGACGGGATGATGGAAATGGGAAATAGCTCATTGATATGCTTGGATAAACATATGACTAGATTATACTTAACCATATCGCGCACTGTAAGGATGTTGTAGCTGTAGAATAGTTGTTTTGAATTGGTGTAATGTGAACTAGAAGTGACCATTTTAATTGCTTTGTTTTGAATAGTCTGTAACGGTGCGAGGTGAGTGTTGTAGGTAGTGCCCCAGGTAGTTATACAGTAGTTGATGTGAGAATGAATAAATGCGTAGTATAGTGACAAGAGAATGGAACGTGAAAAAAAAGGGCGAGACCGAATGAGGATGCGTATACCATAAGACAGCTTTTTCTTGACATCTAAAATATGAGAGTGGAATTTTAAGTTTCTATCTAGTTTGACGCCCAAGTAAACACAATCATTACTAGCGTGGATCGAATGATTTGGGATACTAATTGTGGGATCTGTTACTATCGATCGCTGATGTGATGAAAAGAGAACACTCTTTGATGATACTAGTAAGATTATCGCTCATTCTGTCAACACTAACATCGGTTACCTTGTTTAGAGCCGCGAATCTATTCCGAAACGAAACTCTGAACACCTGTACTTTCCATTTTATCGCCAGCACATTATTTAGCTTTTTGCGTATCAGTTTATACCTTAGCTTTTTTTTCATCTATGTGAGTTTGAGCTCTTACCATTCTGTGGTCACTGCATCGGTTCTTGCCAACTACTTTTACATCCTGTACAATGCCAGTGTCATAGACAAAAAAAAAATGGCAGCATATCCATGGAGTGAATGATGGAGAGTGGGGCGAAGTATTCGTCCGTCCATTCGTTCTTGCTTCCGTCCGTCCATGCGTCCGTCTGTGTGACCGTCCATGCGTCCATCCGCCCGTCCGTGCGTGCGACTGTTCATGCGTCCGTCCCTGCGCTCGTCCATGCATCCGCCCCTGCGTCCGCTCATGCATCTGTCTGTGTGTCCGTTCGTCCATCTATTCAACACTCCAAGTACCACCATCTGGCATCTTTTCATCATATATTCCCCACATAGAAGCACCGCCATCCAGCGGACATTCCAAGGACTAAACGAGAGGTGGCACACGCACACTTTCTTACGGCTTGCGCTTCGGGTCTACTTCCCTCCTTTAACCACTTCTAGTTCATGGTACATTCTAGTTCTCTGTATTCATGGCCCTGCGGCCCAACGCTCGCTAAACCTTTCTAAAACCAAGGAGGTTACGCCCAGCGAGTATAACGTAGCAACCTTTTTCTGTCAGATAGTGCTCAATGTACATGCCAATGGCTGTTAATGGGGATCGCAACGTGCGCGTTAACTAAAAGCCGAATGCTCCTGTCTCTCATTCCCCATAAGAAGCTATTGGCATGTACGTTGAGCACTATTTTCTATTGTTCAACAACGCACAGAAGAAATCTCTCACCGGCACCACCTTGGAGGTCAAAATGCTTTACATGTCACATTCTACAATGGCTACGAGGGACGAACGAGTGTTGCTATAAGAAGCTTCGCCTCTAAAAAAAGTGTCATAGTTTCGCCGCGAAGGCGAAGAAATGAATGCGATATCGAGAAATCGTTAAGGTTACACACAAAACGAGACGCAGCTCCGAACTTGCAGCGCACAGTTTAAGCACAATGAAGGGCGCTCGAAAAGGACGCGCTGGTTGACACAGCACAGGCGCGAACTAACAACCTGTCAAATAATTGCGTCTTGTGTTTGAGCAGCGCGCTGCAAGTGTCTTCTATGCTGAACCCTCCACGTCACCTGGCACTTGGTGGCAGGAGACGTTGTTTATTTTATAAACAAAAAAGAACCACCCGAGGAACATGCATAGTCTTTGCCACCTTTAGATGAGATTCACTCGGAGAACTATTGGCTCTTCATTTTACAGCCCACAAAACAGTAGTATTAAAGGGTAAACGGAATCCGGAACTCAAGACGATATACGAAGTATATCAAGAGGATTGAAATAGGAAAGAATTAGAGTAAATAAATGAATATATTAGTATACATGTACACACTTTATGTGCTTTATGTCACTCAGTTTACATTCGTAGTGGCGACGCTCGGGTGACGCACGGTGACATACAGGTACGATACCCGGTGCTTCTCCACTATTTATGATTCACACTAGTGGGTATGCGGTAATATTGTGCTCTTAAGTCTCGTCGATGCGCACCTTCTTGGTGGGGCGTGTGAGGGAATAAAAAAAAAGAAAGAAAGCTCTGCCCAGCAATCGACGTGGGGTGATGTCACAGCATGCGACGGTCCCTCAGCAGGTAGGCCAGTGCCGTTTTTTTTTCATTTTTCTTCTGCTCGGCTCGATTTAGTGGATGATGGTGTTGATCCCGGGGTCACACTCGTCGCCACATGGCGCGCCGCCATCGGGCCCCTTCCCTACGCACAGGAACAGAAATAGAGAGCAAAACGATTTCACATCAACTCTTACAAGACAGACCTCTCAACTATAATAGAAGAGTGTCCGCTTTTAACAGCCAAGCTGTTTGGCTTTTCGTTTTCCCTTATCGCGTAGACTAGAAACCGCGCCTGTACGTCAGTGCGCGTTGCTTAGCAACCACTTGGCACTGCCGTGCGTCGCTTCACATAAAAAGAGAACCATATAGCTGCGTTGCTATCGGTGAGGGAATGAGAAAAAAATAGGAATAACTATACAGTTATTTAGTCTATATAGTTTATTAAAGTTTTCGACTTGCAAGGCACCTTCTGAGAACACTGCAGTATATGGGCCTGACAAGTAGTTAGAACAAAACGCCCCGTAGAGTAGAATAAATATTGTAAGTCGCCCTTTAACCAGGCCTAGTGCACTATACCCTGCATATTGCCTCGAGAATTTCTGCCTCCTTCCGGTCGCTTACCTGACTTATTGACTGGCACTGGCGGAACGGTTGATCCCGATGGAACCAACGGTTTCAAGGTTACCACTGATCCTGGTGGATTCGATGGTCTCGATGGAATTACTGGTTCGGGGGGAACAAAGGGACCTAAACACAGTACAAAGGACGGTATTTAGCAACACATTACGCCCCTCCTACATATAGGCCTATCGCGGATCAAGTTGGCCCAACATTGTGCCATCTTCGCCCAAGATGAACTATTACGCGTTTCTCTAGGACGACTGCAAGGCGAAAGCAGTGCTCTTCTATGTCAACTGTATTAGTCACCCACTCCCTTCCTCCGTGTAACGTTATATCACTGTGTTCAAGCTGTTAGTGATAGAAAGTGTGGAGTTCGTTCTTAGGCAATGATGACGTGTTTTCTATGAGGTCGAATGTGACGTTTCAATATATGAAAATGTAAAACCTTTCAAGAGCTAGCCTTAATCTTTACTTAATAGTCATTTGAAGTTTTACGTGTTTAGCCACCACGTTTTGTTGTGATCAGTCTGTATGTTTTATGTTTTTATTTATCGAGAAAGTATGTTTGAAGCCACTGTACGCGTATTGCAGTGAACTCTGAGTTGAGTGAATTCCGGGGGTCCAAAAATACATGAAAGTTTACTAAATCGAATATTCGCTAGAATATGAAACAGCATTGGGCAGCGCATAAATCAAGCCAGTGGTGTGTAATACGCATAATTTCGAAAATATTTATGTATTTTTCATTTGGACTGCCTCCTTAAAACTCAAGAAGAGACCGAGTTGTCCAGAGAATCTAGGTTTCTGTGCACTGCCTGTGGTTCGAAGTCTCGCAACTAGGATTTGAACTTGCCTCAGCCATTGCAACTTCGGCGCACATCTCTCGTTTCGGTTTCAGAGGAACACTGAAATCAATTTCTAAATGTGATAGCGATGCGCAGGTACTGAAGCGCACATGTGCCGTTAATTTCGTTTTCCGTACGGCCTCTTTGTCTCGGTGGCACTGAATGCACAAGCGATATATTGCGTTGTCACCGATGGGTGGCCGATATCGAGGCGGCAGGAATTGGTATACGCCAGTGCCGCATAGCGCAAAACTTCATTGATCCAAAAAATGAGCCCGGGTGGGCGGATCAAGTTCATTCAACCGAAATATTCATTTCAGAAGTTCATTTAACACAAATCTTTGCACAGAATGCACAATAAAACCGTGGGGTTTTGCATAAAATTACTCATTTGAAATAATCGTCAAACCGACGTTCGTATACAAGTGAGAGTTGATAGTAACTAGTTAAGTCTTTACGTCTCCCCCCTCCGCCCCCCTAGAAAATAAGAACAATATAAATCTAAGGGACGTTGTAGTGCAAAGCACTAGGAACTTTATTCATTTGGATTTTTTTAGTGTGCACCTAAATTTAAGCACACAGGTGGCTAGCATTTCGCCGCCAACAAAATGTGCAGACGCCGCGGCCAGGATTCGATACTACGATCCTCGGGTTAGTGGTCTATAGCACTATGACCACCAGATCTCCTTGACAGGGTGGAACCATTGTAATGGCATGCGTTAAGATGTAAAGAAATGTTCTCGAACGGTTAAGCACCTTTCAGTATACTCCAGGACAGTGAACTGTGCAGTTAGAATAAATAAAAAAAAATCTCATACGATAGCATGGACATTGTACGCCGCTCTTCAACTATTCCTAGAAGACTGTACCTGGCTTAATACGTCGAGTATCGCTGCCACCCTCCGGTGCTGGCTGCTCACTTGGCTTGTTGATTGGCGTATGCGGAACCGCTGGTCCTGATGGAACCAACGGTTTTGACGGAATCACTGGTCCTGGCAGATTCGTTGGTCTCGATGGAATCACCGGTTCGTGGGGAACAAGTGGACCTGTAAACAGTACGAGAGATGGTACTCAGCAACACATTACACCACGTCTGTCTAGGCCTATCAAACTTGTAGTCAGTCTTATAGGTTGTGCCACATTCGGCCAAAATGAGCTCTTTAACTCATACGGCGTTTGCCTATGATGGCCGTATGGCGAAAGACATTTTTTTTTTTTGCGTCGACTGTATTAGTCAACCTCTTCCTACCGTTATGCATCGTTAAACAACCGTGGTTGAGTTGTGAGCGATAGAAAGCAACAAGTTTGTTTTTAAGGAGTGATCGCGTTTTTCCCAAGAACTCGAATGTGACGCTTTGATATATGAATAGTCATAAACCATCCAACATTTAGCCTTTCTAATAGGTATTCGAGTTTATACGTATGTGTTTAGTGACGACTAGTTCTCTTGAAATAGTTTGCACGTTTAATTTTAGTTCATCGAGCTAATATGTTTAGAGCCACAGTGCGGCTGCTGGGGTCCCACGCCTGTGTGCATGGTTACGAGATAAGCAATCACGCGCCCTACAGGAAACGAGTGGCCTGTGAAGCCACAGGTAACAGGTGTATACATCACAGTGAATGCCAATGTTGAGTAGATACATGAAATTTAATAATTAAAATGTTAAAAGCGTATCCTGCTCTACTCCATAAAAACCATCAAAACAGTGAAGTTGATGCCCCTATTCGTCAAGCTATTGCCTTCCTACGATGTTCTTGTATTTAATTCTTTTAGATCCCATTTCCCCCTTCCCAAGTGCAGGCTAGCAAACCGGATACTTCCTCTGATTATCATCTTCCTCTTTCTTTCATTTTTCTCTTTCTTCTTTTACATGTCCTTCTAAGCATTCCTATGTCTTGCTGTATAGTCTTTTCGAAAAAAAAATATGTGTTGTGTCATCGCTCTTTTTTTTACACTCTATGTTAAGCCATGGAGCGACAATATGCGCAATTCGCCACGACGCTAGAACGCAACAGAAGCGATGCAGTGCAGATGTGGCCCATTCCACACGCCCATTCGGCCAAAAAACGCGAATTCATGGGTGCAGCGTTTCGAGTGTGGCTTCTGTGCATGACATGCCCGAACTACGCCAATGGACGGCGAAGAGTTGACTAGAGCAACTTCGCCGTTAAAATGTTTCTGTTTGGTACAGTTAGGGTATTAAAGGCCCACTTCACTAGGTTAGTACTCACGGCGTTGAGCTATTGATCTAACACTTGGTCGATGTCTGGATCTCATCCACGACGGTCGCATTCCGACGAAGGGTGATCGCGTGCGATAAATACTATCGCGGTATCCATAGAACGCGCGTTAAAAAAGTTCATGTGGGCAATAGTATTGCAGAGACCAACGATATATGGTGCCTCATAAAAATGTCGTAGTTTGAATTCGTGAGATCTGAGAGTGTGTTTTAAAGGGATGATGAAGCTGTTGCGAAGCGAACAACATGACGAAAATGCGTGTTCCGGCCTGTGCAACCTGCTAGGGCCACAGAGCTGGTGTGTTGAAAGAATGTCTCTCAGGCAGCGGATAACAATGTGCTGTATAACATCGGGCAAGATATATTTCCCAGTGCAAGATACATGTGTGGAAAGATATACTTCCCAACACCACTTAAGAGGAACTCTACACACACACACACACACACACACACACACACACACACACACACACACACACACACACACACACACACACACACGCACGCGCACACGCGCACACACGCACACACGCACACGCACACGCACACACACGCACACACGCACACGCACATTGGTGCGTTGGTATATCTATATTAATCAAGAATTAACTCGCCCAAGCAGCAGTTTAAGCGAACTCTGGGAATGAGAAAGGACCCCAACGAAGCCCACTGTGCATCCCAAGGAGTTCCGGTCATTGCATAATACCACAGGACCTCGTGAGAACGCAGTGAATGTGGTGTTAGCGTTTGGAATGAACGCGGCAAACGTATTGATACTTCTGGGCTACGGTTATGTACTTGGGGAGAAACGTGTCGTAGAAGTTTTTATGCTCTCTTCTGCAGCTTCCGGCACGCTGCTCTAGTAACAAGAACGTTTTTCTAAGTGTTTTTCTGTGGATGCTAGTTACATTGTACTTGGAAGGACTTTGTTGCATTTCAAAACGTGCTGCGCACTGTTCCAAGGGAGCTCATCTTTAGCATCACTGGCACCTTAACGTTCATGCTCTCTTGGTTGCACGCGGGCAGAGATATTCCTTTTTGTTCTTGTTTTAGCTCGAGATCTTGTATTTCTTACACACTCTCTAACGTTGTTCGTTAGATGAGTAAACTAATTTAACGAGCAATTAAGAACGTGCACACAGAAAACTTTAGCATATACCTGGAAGGTAGGGGCACAGCCTATTGAGATATCGCCATTCGCCACCACCATGATGCGTCGAGGGCTGGTAAGGAACGTGCGGCCTTGGAACTGCGACAGCAGCAAATAAGAGTGGCATTGACCAGGAAGGAAATGACACACAAGCCCACTTGTCAACCGGTCTGATGAGACAACCACGCATGTGCATACCTGGCATATTTCCTTGGCGATTTATCCGTAATCCGAAGCTGCCACCGTGTGGTAAAGGCAGCCTTGCAAGGAGCCTTGGAGGGAGCCCTACAGGCATCGCAGGAACGTAAGAGCCTGTGACGTAATCGGGCACAAAGTCACTCTACAAATATGCATTGGACATGGTTGATTTGTTCGCATAGCACACGGGCGGCGTTGATAATGTTAGAGAAAAATGGTGGTTGTGAGTCTTACAGACATGTTGTGAAAAGACATAGCACGTTGTGCTCCGAAAATTCGTCACGTGATTCTGCTATCAGACGTCGTACACACTTGAATGATTAGTGCGCAGTGACCACAGTACCTTTGAACGCGTGCTTAGCAGCTTAAGCCGAGTTCAAGTCTCACACAGGAAGTTATGTATACCACTTCACTTTTGATTGCATTGTAACGAGATGGACCATTCTCCATTGGCATTGTGTACGCTAGATTTTTCGTTTGAGCTGGGACAAAACTATTCTATAGTCAGCACAACAACTGAAACAGCTAGTTACTATTTTTCTGGAAGTAAGTGCAATTGTGTCATTCCCAATATTAGAATTAGACAGATAATGAATGCCTCGTCTGTAACTCCTCTGTCCATTTTCAGCGAAAGAACGCAAATACCGGCTATGCTGAAGACAACGACCTAGTATTGTCCTTCGACTCTGACAGCACAACATATAAGAGCAAGGCACTGAAGTTTGGCAGGCAGCCCAAATGAAAAATAAAGCTAACGCCCTCAGTGTTGGCACTCAGGTGAGTTGCAGTGTCTTTATCTATCATTATTTATTTTTACCTGTATCGTACGCTCGTTGAGCGTTCTACTTTACTTATAGCAAATAACGCCGCGATAAGGGCTACCACCTTAGTGTCGTTGCCCAAGAGGCCTTCGGCGTGTTTCGCGTGGTTTTCAAAGTATACAGCGTCCAGAAAGCTTATTTGCCAAGTGAAACAAAAGCATGGACCTTGCCAGCTACTTGTTCAGCGGGACTTAGCAGCAAGTCACTTAAACGGTGGTGTATTGAAAATGTCTTTTTCTTCAAACAACCACGTGACACGCTCACAACGACATATAGTGACGTGAAATTGAATTGTTTGTGGCTACGATGCACTTCAAAAGCCGTTGTATTATTTCTAGCCACCAATCAGGCTTGCCTTATCAGAGAAAGAGAGACGGGAAATTCTGAACGCTCAACTCATTAAAGAAGTTATCGAGGACTTCTAAAACGTAACTTGGCAAAGTAAATTGTTCACTTTTCACAATCTGTATGACTGCTTCGAATCAGCGCATGCCGGCATGCCGTTAAGTCGTAACACAGAGACGATATCGGTCTACTCACTGCAGTTTATGGAAACTAAGGGCCAGAGATTTACACGGAAGACAAGTTTACCATGTTGCACTCCAAAGTTGTATCCTGGATGTCGGTGTGTCAGGAAGAGCACGCCAGAAGAATGCACGCCAGGAATGCCTCTGTGGGGGTCAAACGGCCCAACTGAAATGAACATAGGACACAATAAGTGCTTAGCCGGGCTGCATCTCATTGAACAGTTTCGGCTTATATTTTGCCACATATTACTCCTCCATCAACTCGCCCGCTTCTTCTCTCTCCCTGTTCAAAGCTTCCGCTGTAAACTCAGTCATTTTATTCTACTCAACCAACGGTGATATGATATCAAATCGAAACATTTACTTGTTTTATTTAGCATCACAGAAGACTGCACAATTTCGGGTAAGCTGTCTTGTATGCTGCCACGTACCACTTAGCAGAATAGGCAGCTTTAGAATAGCGTTCTAAGCGTTTGCGTTGTGAGCATTGCTTGTGTATACGATACTCTATTTTCAAACGTTAACGTGGGAGTTCATTAGGTTAGCTTATGACGCATGCGCAGTGGCGACAAAACGCTAGCACAAAGTTTTGCGTACACTATTGTGAATCCGCTCTATGTATCGTGCTTTTAACTCAGGGGGAAAAATACACGCATCTCCGCGAAGTCAATGATGACGAGTTGGCATAGCTATAGGTCTTAAGACCCATACTGTCGACGTTGGAGTCACCGAATAGTATAAAGGGTTTGTGCTTGTAGGTGTTTTATAATGTTCTGCCACAATTACGACTGATTTTAGTCTATTGCTAAACCTTGTTTTGCGCCTCGCGTCCACGCATCTCCCCGTCACAGACACGGACAGGGACGGCTGGGGCGTAGCCAGGGAGTGACACACCAGACCCGTGCCCCCACCCATCCCCTCCTTGCTTCGATTTTTTTTTCGCCGTGGCATAGAGATCTGAAAATGACCATTTTAAGGAGCTGCTCTCCCCAAAACAATGAAGGTGCCCCCCCCCCCTTCTCTCTCCCGAAGAAGCATCTAGGTACGGTCCTGGCGGACGGAAAAACATTCACACCTGTAGCAAGAAAGGCCACATAACTTCGATCTTCCTTCAGGCTTGGTGTGCGAAGTTGCCATAATTTTTCTTGCTTCTATCTCGTTGCGCTTTGCTCCCTCCAAATTTTTCCTTCCTCCATGCACATTAACGTCATAGGCTCGCGCAGTGACGTCACAGCGGTCTAGCGACTTCAGTGGAAGCTGCGCACATTGTGCGCCAGAGTGGCATACGTGCACCTGATTCTTTACCTTCTGATCCAGGCGTGGAATGTCCCATATACAGGGGTGGATCCAGTCACTCATTTTAGAGGGGGGGGGTCACTTGATGTAACACCCAATAGCTTAATTTCTTGTTTCTACGAGTAGAACAACTCTATCACAGCATAAATACTGTTAATGTGTGGTCAAGGTTGTACCGTTCATTTGTCCTGATTGGGGATATCAGGTGGGCAGCAAGCACGGAGAAGGAGGTGCCGACAGGCTTTGAGGAGGGGGGATATCTCTCTTAACCCCCCCCCCCCCCTTCTTGATCCGCCACTGTCCGTGGGTGGGCAGCACACGATGGGCATGGACAGTTCGTACCCACAGATTCCTGGAAGCTTGAGGTGGGTGATGCCATGCAGTATCGGCCCTATGCACTGGGTCTTCGGCATGCAACTCCCTTGCACGAAGCGCGGACTCTGGGGGCAATTGGTAAGGCACGGACCTCGTTGCACTGCCCGCATGAAGAAATGTCCACAGCGCAGTGCCGATGAGCACGACGTGACACAGATACTCGCCTTTTGTTGCCCCAGACAGGCCCAGGCCTGGTGCGAGTAGAGATTTTATGGAATCGGTGTTTTTTCAGACTACCCGCATAATTATGCAGTAATATGACGATTGTCCTGACGGGAAGAGTACCAGAGTCTTGGAAGAACGCTAACATCATCTTAATACATAAGAAAGGCGATGACAAGGACTTGAAGAATTATAGGCCGATCAGCTTGCTCTCTGTAGTATACAAGCTATTTACAAGGATAATTGCTAACACAGTAAAGAAAACATTAGAATTCAATCAACCAAAGGAACAAGCGGGATTTCGAACAGGCTACTCAACAATTGACCACATTCATACTATCAATCAGGTAATGGAGAAATGCTCAGAGTATAACCAACCACTATACATAGCCTTCATAGATTACGAGAAGGCATTTGAATCAGTAGAAATATCAACCGTCATGCAGACATTGCGGAATCAGGGCGCAGATGAAGTATATATAAACGTTCTGGAAGAAATCTACAAGGGATCAACTGCTACCATAGTGCTTCATAAAGAAAGCAACAAGATACCAATCAAGAAGGGTGTAAGGCAGGGGGACACAATCTCCCAATGCTATTTACCGCGTGCTTACAGGAGGTTTTCAGAAGCCTATAGAATGGGAACAGTTAGGGATAAGAGTTAATGGAGAGTACCTCAGTAACCTGTGCTTCGCCGACGACATTGCATTGCTGAGTAACTCAGGGGACGAATTGCAACTCATGATTATGGAGTTAGAAAAGGAGAGCAGAAAGGTGGGTCTTAAAATTAATCTGCAGAAAACGAAAGTAATGTACAACAACCTCGGAGAAGAGCAGCGCTTCGAGATAGGTAATAGTGCACTTCAAGTTGTAAAGGACTATGTCTACTGAGGGCAGGTAATAACCGCAGAGCCGAACCACGAGATTGAAATAACTAGAAGAATAAGAATTGGGTGGAGCACATTTGGCAAGCACTCTCAAATTATGACAGGTAGATTGCCACTATCCCTCAAGAGGAAGGTATATAACAGCTGTATCTTGCCGGTACTTAGCTACGGAGCAGAAACCTGGAGACTCACAAAGAGAGTTCAGCTTAAATTGAGGACGACGCAGCGAGCAATGGAAAGAAAAATGGTAGGTGTAACCTTAAGAGACAGAAAGAGAGCAGAGTGGATTAGGGAACAAACGGTGGTTAATGATATCATAGCTGAAATCAAGAAGAGGAAATGGATATGGGCCTGGCATGTAGTGCGTAGACAGGATAACCGCTGGTCATTAAGGGTAACAAACTGGATTCCCAGAGAAGGGAAGCGGGTTAGAGGGAGACAGAAGGTTAGGTGGGCAGATGAGATTAAGTTGCGGGTATAAATTGGCAGCCGCAAGCACAGGACCGGGTTAACTGGCGTACCATGGGAGAGGCCTTTGTCCTGCAGTGGACGTAGTCAGACTGATGATAATGATAATGATGATGATGATGATGATGATTGTTTGGAGTTGCACAAATGTGCGGCCTACTGAAGTCTTCAGTAAAATGGTCAATAACTTTTAGAGCGTTTTCATTGCAAAATGCACCACATCCTTGTGAAGAAAGTACAAACAGCATTTCATTACTTATTTATATAACGGTAATGTATTCCGTATTCTGTATAGACATACGAACCAACACGAAGTTCTTAGCGCGAGCGCAGGGGTGCGGCACATACAGTTTCGATGCGTATATTCATAGCTGCTAATATGAACACGGGAATTCATTGTTTATTGTTTTTTATTTCGATACACTATGTGTTTGGCTGCTTTTCGTTTAACATTCAGAACCTCTGACTAACGCAGCGGTCACCGGCAGCGTTAGTCAGAGGTTCTGAATGTTGGTGCACCTGCCTGAGGCGACGTAGACGAGTTTCAGTGGGTGCCGTTCACCATCTTCCCACTGCTTCGCATCCGCACATGGTTACCTTTAGCGGGATATGGTATGGTATCGAAATACTTTATTTAGGTCCATCGGGGCGTGAACTAGCACGTAGCGTGCCGCTCCCACGTCGGGACAGATAGGAAAGATGGCGTTATTTTTTTATTGTTCAAAGTGTGAAAGGTACTTATCATCATATGATAGAGCTAACAGCATTAGCTTAACAGGCTTCGTTAAGTCGCCGTGAAAGCGATCTCCTACAGACTTATAAAACAATCGGTCCTGAAAGCTTTCTATTAGTTTCATTTCCAACTATAGTGAAGCTTTTGTACCAAAGACGTACTGCTTCGGCATTAGTTCTGAAAAACCTCTGGAAACTGCGATAACACATGACAAAATGAAACGACAAATTGTGCTCCTCTCTTTACCGTCTATTCGCTTTCCTAGAGCAACACTTCTTAGTCAAATAAAAGATAAATCGACTCATGCCGTTTTCGCAGATCACTGCAGTTCGCCAACAGCAGCTTGATGTGCAAGCACCGACACTAACCTCATTAAAAGTTCTGTAATATACACTAACGACAGAGATGAGCGACATATGAGACATTGATTATTTACCGTTGTACACACTTTCATCGCATAGAGTACACGGAGCAGTTTCTTAACTTCGAAACACCATTGAAAGAAAAATACGTATCTACCTCTACTACATAAAGGAAAAAAAATTGGGAAAACAATATTCAACAGCCGAGTACGGTTTAACTGAAGTCTTCTAATGTCCTGTCCACACAGAGAGCCGATAACACTGTTCCATTAATTTTACTTTGCTTTGACCGTTACGCACGTGTATCCTTTAATCATTTAATCACGAACACGTCAGTTAACACTCGGATATCAAACAGAAGTACGCAAAAAAAAACGCACCACAAAAGAATCCATACAGCGACGGTGTATTTTGGTCACCACACTCACCTTTTTTACCGAAGAAAGAAGCCTCGCATCCGAGGTTCGAGTCGAGTACCAGAAGGCCCAATGCTAGTAGGAGGACGAACATTTCCGTTCTTCGCCGATGTTGACTGTACACTACAGCCGGGCGCTCGGCCATGCACACTTCTTCTTTACGGAAGCGCCAAGAGTGAGTGACGAGTTTCCCTTCCAATGAATGTGTGTGCGTGCGACGGTGACGCTTTTCGGAACAGCTAAAAAAAGAATCGCCAGCCCTACGCGGAACGCGCAGCACAGTTACAGCGAAAGCTGCCAGAGTGGCCTTGCAGGGCCTTCTTTAAACACTCTTTGGGTAACTGCTACAAGCACACTTGCAGGGTACCCGATATGCCATAAACCAGCATAATTTTTCTGTATTAGGGAGGCATTCGCCATACCACCTTTCGTTATTTTTCGGAGAAGCGTGTTCGATGACAGATCTGAAATCGCCTGCTTTGTGCCATGTCGCTCATACCGGAGAAAAAAAAAATTAAGTTGTGGGAGAATTTCGTGCACTTTTTTGATGCTGTGGCTGACGACAATGAAGAATAATGCCTGAAGTTTTTGCGTTGGATTGGAGGATTTGACCACCCATTCGTTACGCAAATCTCATTGTGTGACGCCTGTTTTTTTTTTTTTTTTGCTGTTCTATAACTCATATCGACGTGATTCCTTTCCCGATATAATTGCCTGCGTAGAGTCAGTCTGTTGTGGAGTTTCACGCACCAGATTGCAGCGATGCGACATTTTACTGGGACGTGCTCCAGCCCACTCTAGAGAAATGATTGCCTCTGAATCCTTATGACATAAGGTTCACGCCAACAGAAAGTCCACGTGACGTGATAAGGGTTCGGGGTCTCCACGGATTATAGAAAACACGAATGCGGATACAACATGCATATGAGCACGTGAAATCTTCGCTGGACAATTTCATTGAAAGTGTTGAGCAAATCAGGCAGAGTTTCAGAGCCCAGCCTGATCGGCCAGACTGCGTCGCTATACTTGACGTACTCGACAATATGAAAAACGGCTAGACCAGACAGCGTTGCATCAGTGTGTCTGTAATGTATTTTGCCTATCTTGGCGTTTATTTCGCACCAGAAAATAAAACGAAAAAAAAAAACGGCACGACTGAGTGGTAGCATACTGGGCTGGCACGCAGTGTACCCGGGCTCTAATCCGTTTGTGTCCTTGTGTTTATTATTTACTCAGTTTTCTTATTAATATTTCGCGTGATAGTGGTTGCGGACACCGGCGGTGGTGGCTGCGAACGACTACGATGCCAAAAACGACTCTTGTTGTGTTCTCATAATAACTTTCGCTGTAAAAAAAATATATGACATTCCTTAACGTTGGGAATTTTCGCAGCTAACTCCTCGCCCCTTCTTCGCGCACTCTAAAAAAACGCACACTTTGGAAGCATATGAGAGGCAAGACTGAAAGTTGGGCTAGTTTGTGATACATTATGGGCAGAAACAGCACACAAACTCACGGGACGAAGAGAAGAGACACAAACAGCGCTTGTTTGTGTCTGTTCTCTTCGTCCCGTGAGTTTGTGCGCTGTTTCTGCCCATAATAGCATATGAGAGGCCAACTAGTTGCACCTCATTTTAATATTGTGAGGGAAGATTGGTTGGTTGTTTGTTTCTTAGAGACTTGACGCAGCCCAGCGTGAGGGATGGGCCATGAAACATATGCTACCTTATTTACGAATACGCTTAGGAATAGGTGGCTTGAAAAGAGATTCACTGCCATAATCAAGGTTTTCAAATAAATCATAAATAAAATAAAGATATATAAAAATAATAACAAGGTTGAAAGAGTGAAATTGTACATGAACTTGACATTCTATTCGTTTTGTCTCCCGTGAAAAATTTCATACGGCTTCGCAAACGTTCCTGTGGCTGAAAAAAGGTGGGAATCCCTGCGCAACGTCTTTTCGATGGCCCGCACTGTGGCAGCGGGGTACGAAAAAGCCCACGCGTGCTCTTATCGTGTGACAGTGAGACGAGTGCGAAGGTCAGTGAAGTGTAGGTCGCATCAAAAAGGGTGCGGAAGCACCAGCAATGGTACATGTGTTTGCAGTGTATCACGTGATTCTCTGAAACAGGAACGAAGGCTCTGTTCTGGTTCACGCGCTCAGCAAAGACACAACCACACGAGACGCTAGCTAGCAAGGGACTGTTTATTGATGGCTACCGCGCCGCGCGCGCACCCTCTCTCAAGGTGGCCAGGTGAGGTGGGATCATCCCGATTTATTAAGCGGTGGCCCGCCTGGTACATCCTCCTTTTTCTTTAGGTGATGTAGTCGGCAAAGCGCGTCGGTGCTCTACGTGGCCTAGTTGATCTTCTGAGACTCGAGTCGGCTGCTTCTTGTGCCTGGCAAGTGACCTTATGCTGGGACGGGACCACGTCGGGGTCCCTTGATGGTTGACTTGCAATGGGTGGTGCACGTGCAGCTGACTGGTTCAGTAGAGCATCCGATGCAGGCGCCTGTTGCGACGGATGTCGTTCCTTTCGTGATGCGGATGCTGTTGTCAAATCGGGCGCTGTATCTGATGTTGAATGTTGTCTATGCTGTATAGGCGACGGGATTATCGGTGCGACATCCTTGTCATCCAGTGGGTCTAAGTGTTCGGGCGTCCTTTTTAGATGCTGACGATTCCTTCGATAACGCCGGCCTTCATCTGTACAGACTATGTAAGATCTAGGGCCAGCAAGTTTCTCTACTCGGGCTTTCGGAAACCACCCTTTGTCGTTTCTTATTCTGACGACGTCCCCTTCGGAGAGAGGTGTGAGAGGTATGCCTTTGCAGTGATCCTGTGGATGTTTCCGCACTGACGATGTCGAAGCCGATGAGAAGTCTGGAAGTCGTCCCCGAAGCATCCGTCCCATAAGGAGCTGACTTGGTGTGCGTCCGTCTATCAGGGCGAGATTCGATAATTGAGCAGTGCAACCCAAACTCCTCGCCAGCATACTCACTTTTCTTCAAGAGGCGCTTTACGACCTGTACCCCTTTCTCAGCTAAACCATTGGCCCTGGGGAAGTGTGGACTGGATATGGTATGAGTAAAATCGTATTTTACTGCAAACTGTCTAAACTCTCGCGATGTGAACTGTGGTCCTCCATCGGTACAGACTTCAATGGGTATACCGTGGCGAGCAAACATGGTACCTAGTGTGTCCACTACGACCTGACTTGTTGACTGAGGCAACTGTTCCACTTCTGGGTAGTTGGAGTAGGCACAGTACGCAACCAGGTAACGCTTGCCCCCATGGTCAAATAGGTCGACACCAATTCGCTGCCACGGCCGCGTTGGGATTTCCCTCGATAACAGTGGCTCTGAAGGTTGCCGGTAGGCAAAGTGCTGACATGTGACACACTTGCTAATGAGTGACTTGATGTCAGCATTCATCCCAGGCCAGTACATCAGAAGGCGTGCTCTGGCTTTGCACTTGCTCATTCCCAAATGGCCTTCATGAAGACGTTGCAGCATGGATCGCCTCAGACTCTTTGGGATGACCACCCTGCTGCCCCGCAAAAGCACTCCATCAACATATGACAGTTCTGACAAACATGGAGCTAATTCGCCTGAGAATGGTCGTCCTTCCTGGAGTGCCTCCACCACTTGCTTGAGGTATGGGTCCGCCAGGATTGCAGAGGTCAGTTCAGTCTTCGTGTTCTCACTTACGATGCTGGCTAGCACGCGAGTCGCATGGATGCATACGTCTTGTTCGCTTTCTCCGTCACTCTGTTGGGTTCCTGGAATTCGGGACAGCGTGTCCGCCACTAGCAGATGCTTCCCAGGAACATACTGCAATTTGATATCAAAAGGCATTAGCCTCAAAAAATAGCGCTGCAATCGTGGTGGCATTTCACTCAGGTTCTTTTGTGAAATAGCAAGCAAAGGTCGGTGGTCTGTTTCGACTGTCACTGATAACCCCAGTACGAACTCCCGGAAACGCTCACAAGCAAACGTCACGGCCAGCGCTTCCTTTTCAATTTGGGCATATTTTGTTTCAGCCTTCGAGAGCACCCTTGAAGCATAACCCACTGGGCGCCAATCTTGGTCATGGAGTTGAAGAAGAGCAGCACCTACTGCAAAGCTTGATGCATCAGCTGAGAGTTTCGTTTGCTTCAATGGGTCAAAAACTGCGATCACTGGAGCCGATGTCAAAGCCTTAATAAGATCTTTCCATTCTTTGTCATGGTGAACTTCCCATATGAATTCAACATCATTCTTTATCAATGACCTAAGGGCGTCAGTTCTTTTTGAGAGATTAGGTATGAATTTGCCAAAGTAATTCATAATACCTAAAAACCTTTGAACTTCCTGTTTACTCGACGGCTTTTGCATGTTGGCAACGCATTCAATGAGACTAGCATCGGGTTTTATTCCTTCTTTGCTGATACAATCTCCCAGGAATTTAACTTCGGCCTTAGCGAACAGACACTTTTCTTTGTTCAGTGTCAGGCCAGCCTTTCTCGCTGCCATCAGTGCTGCACGCAGGCGTTGATCATGCTGCTCTTTTGATGCACCCCAAATTAAAATATCATCGACATATACGCGTGTGCCCGGCAGGTTTTCAAACACTTCCGTCATTGCCTTTTGAAATACTTCGGGGGCGGACGCGATACCAAATGGCAGGCGCAAAAATCGGTATCTTCCGAACGGCGTGCTAAAGGTGCAGATCTTTGAAGTGTCTTCGTCTAAGGGGATCTGGTGAAACCCGCTATTGGCATCAAGCTTGGTGAACATCACCGCTCCTGCCAGCTCTGCTTCTATTTCTTCACGTGAGGGTAGGTGATAATGCTCGCGTTTAAGGCTTCGATTAATGTACCGCGGGTCCAGGCATATTCGCATGCGGCCATTCTTCTTCATAATAAGAACAAGTGGACTCACCCAGTCCGACGGCTCTTCCATTTTGCATATGATGCCCTGCGAGACCATCCGGGCCAACTCCTGCTTAAGTGGCGCTCGCAGTGCGTGTGGCACTTTCCTCGGCGGCATGATCGTGGGGCGCGCATCATCCTTCATTGCCAGCGAGTATGGTCTACTGATGCAGCCCAGCCCGTGGAATAACTCCGGGAACTCGGTGACCCAGTCGGTGCTAACGTCACTTCTTGAAGACACATCCCACTTCTGACACCATGTTCTGGTTCACGCGCTCAGCAAAGACACAACCACACGAGACGCTAGCTAGCAAGGGACTGTTTATTGATGGCTACCGCGCCGCGCGCGCACCCTCTCTCAAGGTGGCCAGGTGAGGTGGGATCATCCCGATTTATTAAGCGGTGGCCCGCCTGGTACAGGCTCGTTGCTCGTTCAGTAGCAATGCTAGTTCCTCGTGCGTGCTGAGGATAGCTGCTCGTGCTTCCTGTAATCATAAAACGGCGAGACGTGCGCGACCGTTGGTGAAGGGGGGTTTCATTAAAAAAAAGAAAAACTAGGAGGAAACTTGAGCATCGCGATCAAGTGTAGAACGTGATAGCGTACTAGGACTCCGTGCGCATCGTCTTCTAAAGTTCGGCCGACGTTGGCCCTCGTTGCATGCCCTCAACTTGCCGTAGAGAAACGAATGACTGTGCGCGTAACATTCGCCGTTTCAAAGTGTCACTGAATGCGTATTGCAAGCACATTTGTAAAGGGCCCATTACAGCGTAATTCGCGCTTTTGCGAATCAGAGAAGGGTCCACTTCACGCCCGTAAGGCAACACGCGAACCAACGCAGCTGCTGCCTCTATCGATGCTTTTGCAGCTGATCATGTCCGAATATATCCGAGCGCTTTGCAATCGGTGGACCTTTAAAACACCCCCAGTCGCTTTAATGGACACGCTTTGACAGCTGGCGCGATTCACAGCATCGGGCACGCAATATTACAAGCGTTAAGGTTCTCTCTACTATAGAATATTCGTGCAGTGTCTCGGTCCAAAGCCGTTTCAAGCTGTAGCGTTGCTTCGTGGATAATAAATTTGTGTAGTAGTTTGACTGTGGTACAACAGTATATATGTCGGCAAACTGGAATAGTGGAATAGTGAAATGGAATAGTTTAAGTAACCATCAAGTCACAACACAGTCTTTAACATCATTTGCCGCTAGTCTGAAAAAACAGGGAAAATAATTTTACTTGTGTGCTAGTTTTGTTTTCTTTTCTTAAAATGAGAGTGATGTGTCATCGGTAAAAATTTGTTACGTTTGTTTGCGTTTTAAAACGCAAGTGATAGTTATTTGTTTGCTTTTTGTTATATGGCTGCGTACTATGTGAAATGTGATAGGCTGTTCCATCTGTCTGCCTGGTGTTATATGCTGATGTTTACGTCTTTTGCGCCCACCTGCTAAAATCCCTCCAGGGGATTGCAGCACCAATAAAAAATAAATAAATAAATAAATAAATAAATAAACTCGTTCGTGAATCGGTTGACTACTGAGTCACATCAAGCCAGAAGTTGCGGGAGTCCTGGAAAGTAATATTTTGGTGAGTTTGAGTAAATTCGATTGAGAACACTTTCAGTCAGTTCGAATCCAACTGAGTCCCGCAGATGAAACTTTTGGCTAGTCTTAGTCCGGATGAGCCCTATGCGCGAACTGAGTGAGTCTGAGTGAGCTGTAAACTTTTTTGCCGATCTGTGGTTCTATTTACTCGGCTTCAGCATTACCGTCAACCGACTCACACATGTTTCATACCAGTGTTCATGTGCCAACGGAATATTCATCGATCAGAGGTGTGCATTACGGAGCAGGAAGGGGTACCATGAGCCTCCCCTTCCACCCCGGCCTAAACTCTTTTCCGTCAAATTTTGATGAAGAATGTCTCGTGTGAGTCATCTCTTTCAGTTAAACGTCTTGACTGGATTGAAACCACTGATATCTTATATTTGAATAAGTAGGGAGCACGGATTGTGCGAGATCTTGGTGCTAACGAGCACTGACGCCATATTCGAAGAAGCCAACTGTACGTTAACTCCTCAGTTGACTCAACCAGACTCACTCAGGCTCGGATAGATTCGTAAGTGTGAGCGAGTCCAAGTGAGTAACACTATGATGAGTATGAGACGGAGTGAGGGCGGTTGAGAAACATTTCATTGAACGTGAGCCTGGTTGAGAAAAGTTTTGGTGAATCTGTGTCTGACTGACTTTGGTAACTCATAGTCCGAGTAAGTGGTGGTTACTGCGGTGGGCTCCGTGGTGTCTCACTGCGGGCGCGTCCTTGAAGGGCGAAAGAATATAATGTAGAAAGTTTATTTATTTATTTATTTATTTATTTATTTATTTATTTATTTGTGTAGTTGTTAATCTAATTAACGGAAGGCTTGCTCCGCCGTAAAGAGCACGTCTTGAAAGAAATATGATGTGGGTTAAATCATGCAGTCAGTAAGGACAATGGAAAGTGGGGCTAAGCGAGAGAGAGACACGTCTTTATTCACAAAACCATGTAGAAGGAGGGCCTGGGAGGAACCCCTAGTCCGGGGTTTCTGGGACGACTCCAGCGACAAGTCGGGCCCGCTGTATCAGAGCAAGGACGACGCGAGGTCCATCGCGGAGAGCATCATCTCACAGCTCCTTGTTACGTAAAGGGTGAAGGAAAGCAGGTAAGGGAGGAAAGATGTTCGCAGTGCACTTGATCGAGACATGGAAGGTTGTGGGCGAGTTTCCACAGCCGGGGCAACGGTCTGCATAGCACTGCGGGTAGAATTTATGAAGTGATACTAGATCGGGAAATGTTTTAGTCTGTAGCTGGCGTAAAGCTACTGCCTCCTCTCGCGAGCAAGATGGCGGTGGGGTGCTCTGAGTGCGACGGACGTTCCTGCAGTGACGAAGAATGTCGTTGTAAGTGAGAAGAAGATCTACCAACTCCGAAATGGTCGCCTCGCCTTGCCGGGCTGCCCGGAGGGAAATTTAGCGGGCAACAGCGTATGCGCGATCATTGCCTGGCAGAGAGGCATGATCAGGAGTCCAGAGTAAGTGGACGCGAAAAGTACTGTTTGACTCAGTTAGCGGAATTTGATTGAGAATTTGGTGGGCCGCTCTTGGGATGCCATGTCCTGATAGGAAGGCCCGACATGCCTGTTGCGAGGTTGTCAATATATAGACCTCACTGGATAACGTACCGTATCCCTAGAGCGACTCCAAGAATTTTGCCGTGAGCGGCATGTGTCCCACGCATTGCAGCCGAGTCCTGCAGGGTATCGGTGCCATCTAACACTATCGAGGTGTAACCTTCGCGAATTCGGGCTGTATCCGTGTAAAGAGTATGCGATTTTGGGATGTCTTCGAGCATACGGCTGAGGTATCGTACGTGGGACTTGCGGCGGCCCTTGTCATGCTGGGGGTGCATGTTACGTCCTAAGGAATGAACAGTTAATATTTCCCGTATCGATGGCGATAAGGGCGTAAGGCAGGTTTCAATCTCAAGTGGTGGGATGGGATACCCGAGGCGTGAGAGGGGATTGCGGCCAGTAGGAGTGAGTAGGAGGCGTTGGCACTGACTGACCCAATCTGCCTCGAGCAGCTTGCTTAGTGTGTTGTGTGTCCCCAACTTAGAAAGAAGACGTGGGGAAGTGTAGTTGGGAACGCCGTGGGCCAGCTTTGTCACTTTGCGGATCATGGCGTCTATGCGTAGTTGTTGCGATTGGGTCAACCGCTGGAAGGGCAAGTGATATGTCAGCTGGCTGATCACGCAGGCCTCCACCAAGCGCAGCAAGTCTTCTTCTTTAACCCCTAAGTAGGGTAAAGATTTTTTTTCGTCAAACATAACGTCGAACGTAAATGCTGCGGTGTGCGTCGGGTTCACCAATTGTTCATTCGCAAGAACAGGTTTGTAGGAGTTCGAAATATTCTTATTGCGACTGAAGCACGAGACTGTTTCAGCTGTGAAACGTTCGTAATGAATACTTCATAACTGGCTCATATCAAATAGCACTTGGGAAGATTAGGTTAGCATTATATATTCCCGTAATTTTGTCACCTAAAGCCGAACGATATAGGTAATTGCCGAAAGATGTCTGCCTTGCTGCGTTTGAATTTTCGAATGAAATAAAACGGTCGTTTTGTTAGCTGTTTATTTTATTTTCTCTGGCTTTCACACAATTTTCTGTAAAAGCGACTCTTTGTATATAATCTTTCAAATCTTTATCATCTCCAATGTCTGATGTATAGCCTGCTTTATAAAGTTCTGCTAATAGGATAGAAAGTTTTGAACGCCTGGTGAGTACGTGCCATGAACGTTGATCATAATCTCTTTCATCAGCATGATCATAATATTCTTAGTGTTTTCCCAGTAATTGCTATGAACTAAGCGTAAAATACTGTAGCAGAAAATTGCTTGTTTTTATCGTAACCCACTTAAACCAACCAGTGCTAATTTTCATAGTTCGCACTCACACGATGGCTTGTATGCGTGTGCGTGTGAGTCTGTGTACGAGTAACATCAGTTCGGTGCCGTAAGTGTGTAAAGAAATATATTCAAAAGATTCGAACTCTGGACCTCTAGGGCCACAGCACGACGCTCTGACTACTTTTTCTCCTTTGGCGTCCTCATATTCTCGTACCATACTGGAACGTATAGCTGTGATCATACATTGACGAAACGCTTCAAGATCGATGAAAAGATTCACGCAGGGCTCAGGAGGTAAGCTATAACGTTTCAAAGAACGTTTTTATCAGCAGTGAACGACAGGCGGATGAGACATCAGCTACGGAGTTTCAGTTGACGCTGAATCATCGCAGGAAATGTCTCACTTGATGAGAATAATCGGCATATACTTTTTTTTCCTATCCGCTTACCTCATAGCGTGCGCTCAGAAAGTCACAGCGTTCCGTAGTCAAGCACGAATAGTCTGAAGCTTAGTAACTTCGCCTACATACATAACTACAATGGTGACAATGAATAGCGGTTACTTCAGAGCTGGTGGTGCTTGAATCGAAAGATAGCGCTGCGAGTCACTTCACTGTTGGGCAAGTCCTTTCCATGCCTCACCGCTGGTGAACTTCTGGCACAGAGGCCTCGCTGCCTGATTTTCGTATGATGTAAATGCGCATCGGTCCAAAATGAGTTAGCATATGTCGCTCTCAATCGGAACCAAGGCTGTGCGATAGTCCGCCATGCTGTGATCCGATATAAGGGAGCTTTATGACAGCGTAGGCAAAGCTTTGCGTTAGTGTTTGCCGCTTCGGCACATGCGTCGTACGCGATCCTCTTGCAGGCCCCCGTTGAGTGACAGAAATAGCAGGCGAACGCAACGAACGCTGTCCCAGCGTACGCTATTAAAAAAAAAAACACAGCATATCCCCGGAGTGAATGATATTAGAGAATTTTAGCACTGCGTACGCTGCGTACGTGGCGGCGTTGCGTACGTAAGGACGCCACGTTTTGCGTAGTGCGCATGCGCAGACCGCAACGCGCACGTGTCGCATTACGTACGCAGCCGCTACGTACGCACGCATGAGATGCATGCGTGCGTACGTATGAGGTGATCGCGCCGCTCTCGAACAAGTTCGCGACAGCGCGAGGCTTCGTTTTGCAAAAAATGGCGGCATTGAAGGCAAGCACCGAACGGCTCTGTGGCTCAAAATATGGCCATAATCTGGCTATAACACTTGGATTGGCTCACATTGGCTGTCAACAATACGTGCTTCTATTTTGATCTACCAGATGTCGCAACACGCTTCACGCTCGTTACGTACGCGGGTACTACGGCGTACTAAAAGCCGATTAGTGGCAAACGACGCCACGTAACGCGAGGCGCTTGCGTGATGCGTACGTAGCACCATTCCGCAGTACTAAAAGTTTCTATTAGCGGGGCGAAGCATTCGTCAGTCTGTCCGTGCTTTCGTCCGCCTATTCGTTCTTGCTTATGTCCGTCCGTTCTTCCGTCTGTCCATCCGTGTGTCCGTCCATGCGTCTGTTTGTGCGGCCGTTCCTCTGTCTGTCTGTGCGTCACGTCCTTCCGTCTATCTAGTGAACACTCCAAGTACAGCCATCTCAGATCTTTTCATCATGTATTCCTCATATAAATGTGCCACCATCAAGCGGACATTCTAAGGACCGCTCTTTCGGGTATGTGCCACCGGTGGCTACATACACCATCGGAGGGTGTACAGACGAACACCCTCAAGATCTTCGCCCCTAAATCTACTGATACTGCAGTAAAGCCACCTATCGCTCGCATTTGAGGAAGTTAAAAGAATGAAATATTATGGAGAAAACCATGTTAGGAATGAGACACATATGTAATGGCATGACATTTAGACACGACGTCAGATAAATTGCATAAAGCATTTCATTACACGACGTGTTGAAATGTCATGCTTTGAGACATCGACAGGTTGCGCGAACGAGGCCCGGCCGAAGTGGCCCCATTTTTGATGGGGGCGAAAATGTTTGAGGCCGATGCACTTAGATTTAAGTGCCCGTCGGAGAACCCCAGATGGTCCAAATTCCCGGGACCCTCCACTACGACATCTCTGATAATCATCATCGTGGTTTCTGGACGTTAAACTCTATTGCTTGGATGGATTAATCAATGGATGGATGAATGAATGGATGGATGGATGGATGGATGGATGGATGGATGGATGGATGGATGGATGGATGGATGGATGGATGGATGGATGGATGGATGGATGGATGGATGGATGGATGGATGGATGGATGGATGGATGGATGGATGGATGGATGGACAAACATTATTGGGTGCTTCGGAGTTTTAACCCGTTGTGGGCCACGCCAGAACAGAAAGACCGAATTTCTCTGCTGCGTCACGGGCCCGTTCGACTGCTGTTCGAGTTCGGAGCTGGTAATAACACCACCCCGTTTACGGTGTGATAACTTTGCCACAGCGTAACGCAGGGCACCGCCAGAGCATGCGTTCAGAGTTCGCTGTATCAGGGCAGAAGTAACATTATTGGCTGTATTTCGGGGTATATCAGGGTTATAGTATGCCTCACTCAAGCCCTAGGCGAGATGTCTGGGAGGTGGCCCTGCTCGGCTGCTCAGACCTTCAAGCCTAGCAAGCCTTGGTCCAGAGAGCCAGGAGGGCTGCTTTAACCAATGGGGTCTCTGAACAGAGACTCCCTCTAGTCTGTAGGTCATATACCTCTCTTTTGTAAATAAAAGTTTTTTGCCCCCACCAACGGCGAGTGTCATGAGGGACATGTATGGATGATGTGAATATGTAGCCTGATTTAACAGCAACACTTGCACGCATCATGTGACAAGCAACCCATGAATCTGCAGTTCACCGTGTGCGGGAGATAGCAGTGGACCGGGGCATGTGAAAGAGACTCGCATCTCTGGATTTCTAATCATGAGATATTCCGTTAACAAACACCGTATCTGCGTACTCGAGAAGAGAGAATAGAACACGAAGAACTAAGAAGGGTGTCCGCGCTAAAGCCGAATGCCAACCGTCACATTTACAATCCAAGTCCACTACTGTTAGGCGGGCTGCGTCGCTTCCGGCGGCTCCTTGAGTGCAGGAGCGTCGGTATCGTCCTCGTCGGTAATTGCATTCGTTGCGTCTTCTCCGGCACCACCTGTCGCCGTCGTTCGCTTCTTGCCACGCAGACGGGCCGAGTTCGATCCGCACTCGAACCCAACATTTTAATTTTTAGATGCGAATCATCTTAGAGCGGGATTTATTCCTGTGTGTGGCGTGACCTTTACTGCGCGTGAGCGTCCCCTTCTACCTTTCTCCTCTCCTATGCTCCCCCTCTCCCACCTCGCAACGTCGACGCAGGCAGCATCTGCTAGCCTAGGCTCGCTTTCTCTCTCTCTTTTCTAGGCATATTCCCCACGGCGTTCGGGTCAGCAGCTACCGCTCCAGCGAGGCGGACGTCCCTTCATTCCACGGCTTCAGCTCATATTGTGGGCGCAGGCAACAGAGTCTTTCTACATAAGTCAACTACAGCACACAGAAGTACAGTCGCACCCTTGCCATGCGCCCGCTGGGATGTTCTAGTGGTTACGGTGTTTTACTGGTGACTCGAAGGTGGCGAGATCGAATACCGTCAGCGACGGTTGAATTTAGATGAAGTCGAAACGCCAGAGGCCTGTGTATTTAGATATAGGTGCTCGTTAAAGAACTCCAGGTGGTCTGGAAGCATCCACACAGCGTCCATCATATATCGTGGTCCAGGGACACTGAACCTTAACAATTATTATTGAATGTCACTGAAATGTACAAAATACTAACTAAATCTGCAAACCTTGCTGACTCAGCTTTGAAAGTTTGCACAAGACTTTGATTTCAATTCCATTTATTCTCGTTTTATTACCTTAAAAGCCCAACAGGGGCATTACATAAGGGGTGGGTTTACATTTGTTCATTATACATTGTTAGAAATAACATTTGAACAAGCATTATTAACCATGACATGGTTGATATGGCTACATGATTCTGTGATATGTACAAGCCGATGGAATTATGAAAATGACATCCACTCATTTTTATTCTGAAAAATGATGAGATATATCATGTGCGGGTGCGCTGGTTAGGATACAACGCATGTTCTCTGTACACAAGCGTACCTGAGAGTAATCCATAAACTTTACAGGCAAGGCGCACATAAATGTTCTATACTACAACTCTCTCGTTGCAACTTTAATGAAGTGTGACAACCAGCGTTAATCACGTCATGGTTAGCTCCGAGCAGATTGTTTCGTTTTTATTTGCTCAACCGAAATACAGTGCGAGACATGAGGAGCACTTGCTTTATTTGAAGCATTCTTCAGGACACACAACGTTCCGTGAGGTAAGCACTTTCCACGAGTCCCTCCCGCCCTTGGTGCACGCTAATGACGTGAAAAAAATAAATAAAAGAAAGATGGTGGGGGAAGGGTGATGCTTTCGGAGGCGAGTGAGAATAGAGTGCGGTGAAAGCTTCTAGGTTCGGAAGGCGTGGTTGCCTTCGACGCCGTCGCCGTAGAAGCTGTTGCTGCGGACGCTGCCCATCACGGTCACGTCCAGGTCGTCGTCCGGCGCAGACGAGGCGCCCCGGAAGTCCCCGCACTCCTCGCGACCGGGCGCCACGACTCTCGGACGCATGTGGGAGGACAAGCTGCGACCAAGGACATGTACAGTATGGTCCACTGTTAAAGGGAACACTCGAATGCACACCCCCAATAATCCTGGCCCTCTAAGAGCAAGTGGATTAAGAAGCAATCTTCATGCAAGTCAATAGTCTGTCAAGAGAAGTCTGAACTTTTAACCACCAGTAGCCTTATGCATATCTAAGCCGCTATGATTTCGTAAAATAGCGAAATCTAAACATTATGCTCACGCAGGTGTTTCCTTTAACAGTGGACCCGTCTGTACATGCTTTCAGTAATTAAAAGGATCGTGCTGATGCCCTTGTTTCACCTTAATATTACAGATCGTCAAAAAAAAACACACTACCACTGAGGCTTCTTTTTCATAATGTGCTTTGGTTTTTTGCGATACCTTATTTACAAGAAATAAGAATCATTCGTTACTGTCAGAAACATATCACCAACATAAACTGGGTAAATCTTACCAATCGCCACTTCCAATGATCAGAAAGAAGGCAACCGTAGGCCCAACAAGGGGCTGCGGCGCGACGACGGCGAGCCGAAGACCTCGAATATCTACAAGGAGGCAACACTGGAGGGAACAGTATGCAGGCCCACTTACCGAAACGTTGGTTTCGGCGACATTCCGCGAATGTCAGAGAATTGGACATCACGTCGAGTTTGAAATTTTCTTTGAACTTCCGCTATATTGACAACATGAATTCATCATTTGCTAGGCAAAGTGGACGTATGAACTGCTGGCTTTTTATGGTGACAAGAAAAATTTTAATGGAGATTTGATGATAAAACGAATGCTATCCAAGGATCTGAATTTTCATTCTAAAAATGACCGCTCTGAGCCAACAAAACATTGGCTAATTGAATATGGAACCCAAGTTCCTGCAGCTGCCCTTTAACACAACCAAGTCGTATTTGCACACACACAAAAAAAACTTCGTTACATCGCGAACTTCGGTTTATCGAGTGCGCCAGAGGACTTGCGACGGACGCTGCGCACCTGCGATCAATGACTCTAGAATTCACAGAAGCCACATGGGACGTCGTCTCATGTGTCTCAAGCATGCGGGACGTCGCATGAGTGCACTGCAGAGCAGAACGTGAAACGCTCCGAACGTGTCGTGCGAGAAATCAGTGCTATCGCGTTGTAATTCTGGCAGGTTTATGGTTATCGAGAGGTGACAGCAGCGTTATAACCCAAAACAAATTCAAACAAGGACTAAAGCTTGTCTTTGCTTGTCCCCCTCTTCATGCATTCGCTCGTGATACAACACCAGGAAGCCCCCTTTGCAAGCTTCCACCTTACGCTCACTGCTACTTTCTTTTCTTTATTTTTTTCCTTTTTAGAGGTGGGGGGGGGACACAAACACCGTTTGACACACCTTGCTATCTTCCAGACCACCTTGTCTATAGCTCTTGTGCGAGTCGTCCGAAAACCCTGGTAAAAATTAGCAGTGGCTTAACTCGGCTTTGCCAGGATATCCGTAGCGTGAGATATAGACAGACAAAAGGGGGACAGATGGATGGACGCATGGATGGATGGACTAGCAAGCGAGTGAACTCACGCGAGTCTAGTGTTAGCCCACTAGTGACACGTCCCTTCAGGAGCTTCCAGGCCTTCTTCGGCGCGCCAACAGTACGCTTTGTGACATCACTGCTCCTCGGGCATGCACAGCACTGCTCCCGATAAGCCACGCGAAATTTGGCAACCTCGGCCAGTGTAGCGTAACGCTACAAAATAAAAATATATATCGTAAAACTGATAAAATGGGCCAAGCTAAGGGTTGTACGCGATAGAGTCAACATCAAGGTATGCCTTCAGTTTATTCATATAGTTAGTATGAATTAGTGAAAACAGCAGTTGCATTTTGGAAGCCCATTGGATGGACCTCAATCAGGCATCTGACGGATCAGGTCTCAAAAATGTGATTTTCCTCTAAGAGGCTTCGGCAGCGTGCAAGGCACGAGAGACTATAGTGTGTATTACAGGAATTTAACCAATGCGAATGCCACTGCAATACTCCCAACTCCGGCATTATGGTTACTTTAGGTTTGTTTGGTATTTTTATGCGACATATTCACATATTGCGAGCTTATGGTTCAATTGGAAGATAGGTCGATAACGTCACACGCTCTTGCCAACTATAGCTTTCTCGAAATACATGCGTGGGACGCACCTATGGCGGCTTTCCTTGAGGGAGTGTCCTACAGGCTCATCCTCGGAGACGGCCAGTTCCCGCCTGGTCATCTTGAGGCACTGTCTCGAGAGCCTCATGGAGGTGAACGAGGCACAGGTCAGCAGAATTGAGATGATCACTAGCGCCACCCAGAAGCCGTCCTGCGTTAAGATAGACAAATAATAGTGGGATTTAAGATACGCCAGCTTTAGAAACACTGCATATTCGCTTACTTTATCCGGCTTCGAAATTGGCTCAGATAGGAGGCATGACACTAGGGTTCAGGCTTGGGCTGGTTAATTGGTCTTGCATTCTTCATCGTGTCTGTGCTGTCTTAATTTTAGTGGTGTTTTTTTATTTCCTCTTATAAGGTATGACACGGAGAACAGAAACTACATCCCGCGTGGGTCGTGAGTCCCGGCTATGTCATTAAACATGGAATGTGATCGCTCTTTCCCGTAAAGATTCTGGGGCGCGCTAGGGTCGCCATTGTGTAGCTTTGGCACATTGTGGTGCGCAGTGCCTTGCACGTGGTGCCACCCCGTTGTACAAAAAGCGCACCTGATCCAGGCGCCATCTTTAGTTTGTGTCGGCTATTGGCCAATAGCGGCAATATGTGGTGTGACGAAAAATGTGCAGTGGTGCCATCTGGTCAAAAATTTCGACCAGAGTGTCGAAATTTTCGGAGCTTCTCAATACGGCGTCTCTCATAGTCATAGCATGGTTTTGAGACGTAAAACCCCAGATGTTATAATTATTAAAAAGTGACATAAAGGGTCGGCAGTGTGTAAACCCTTCTTGACATAAAAAGAATGGTTTCCCTCAAGGAATACCAGCAATGCTGCTCAGGGAAAACCTGGGAAACTCGGGGAATTTTGAAATGTCAGCTTGGTAGACACCGGGCTTTGGTTTCAGTGTTTTTGTTCGAGAGTTTCAGAAGGTCGACTGCAAGTTGCAAGCAATGTATACTTACCGTGTTTGACAAGATGATGTTGCACATAAGCGACACTCCAGAGTCGTACGCCTGTTTCAGCTCATCGCAGTGTCCAAGTGCAGCGATCGCCTGCTCGGTGTGTAGAAATAAAGCCAAGCTGAGATTGGTTCAGCGTCATAATGGATCAGTATTTTTTCAGCGACCGTTTGCAATCTCAGTGGTCGTACATTGAAGCAAGCTGTCGGACCTCCGCAAGATGTTCATACACAACCAGTGTATCATTACTTTTAATACATATACGTTTTTTCAACATCTGTATTCGTGAAACATTCTTTTGATTCCAACATAAATTTATGGCAGAGAAAGCACAGATGCCATTAATTGTCGTCTTCAACAGAAGCGTAGTAATAGTGACAAACAAAAATTGATTAAACTCGACATAAAAAAACGCTTTCCCCCAATCGACTATCAAGACACAACCTTCGAATTACGTGTTAGTAGAAAATTGTGGCTTGAGCCGCGTCCAATGCTAATTTATATTCAAAGCAGGTAACTTCGAGTTTAGTTCGAAGCAGTACTGAAAAATATTTGCTGCGATACCTGTAAACAAAAAAAAAACTCACGTTGGTCCTCACTCCCGAAAATGCCGCTTCAAGCCGCAGAACTTTTGTTCTCACAATGTTTCGGTAGCTCTGCAAAGAAAGTCATATACCGTACGTGTACGTTTCAATAAACGGTAATATACATATCCACAATCGATTTTTTTTTTGTTGTTGACAGCTGTCCTTATCGTAGACGGCATGTATACTCTGCTCTCTGGCACTTATGGTTCATTCAATGTACAAGAATAGATGGACTTCAATAGGACATCCATGTTTACTCCGTATAAGCCACGAAAACCGATCGTTAACTATTTCTGAAAGGCTCGTTACGAAACCCCAACAATAAGTTACTTGGACGTGGTATGAAAAGCACAACACTGGGCACCATATGCAGTTTGGCCAGCGCTTTCGTAGGCAGGCGACTTAGATTAAGGTGTCACTTATTGGTGGCGATCCTTTAAAAACGACAGTTACGGCGACATAAGCGTAAGGCACTTTGCAGTTTAGATCATGCTCGCAGTAATTACCGCGTGAAAAGATTAGCGAATGTACTGACCTTTTCGATGACCTCGGTCATCTTTGCAGCCAGGGCGTCCCCACCGGTCGCAAGGCTGAACGTTATGTAGTTGATGAACTTCTGCGCGAACATGCAAGAATGCGTGTATGGAAGACGTGACGACCAAGTATTGAGTATATTTGTTTTTTTACATTCAGCGCATGCTCTTTTCGCGCACCAGAGAATCTTATGAACGGTGCAGACACGTGGTCAAGGGCACTACATCAGTGAAGCATTGAACGACGAACAAGCTTTATTGTTTGCATAGGAGGCAGACAGCGCAGCTTAAGTCCCACACTACGCGGGCACACACGGTGGCGCACGCATTTAGGTCAATCCCGATGGGAATGAACGTAAACTTACACGCCTATCGTTCATTCGCCTCAAAAGACTCGAAGACGAAAGCTGTCTTTTTTATATATATTGTCAGTCGATGTACTGATCGCTTCCGAAAGCTTTGTTCGGCTAACATGTTTCTGCGTGGCCTCCGTGATCGGAGTCGCGCTGCGAGCCTTCTGCTCATCACGTGGTTTCGAAGTGCCTCCGAGATCGGCCCACTTTTGATGAAGCGACGATTACATGTAATGACCGCAACGTGGGACGTGAGTCAGGTGACAAATGTTGGTGATCTGTGACGTCGCGATGATGTCATCAAATTATATTTCGCATACTTTTTCTATTTACGCCGGCGGTCACTTCCCCCTTGGACGAAGAGCCCGTTTCAATAATGGTAATTAGCTGTCTTACGCTTGCGTGAAGTTCCTCAGTTTGACACTGTACCTGCACTAGTCATTACTTCAGAAATAGCCGGTAAAGTAACCAATGAAAAAAAAACCTATTTAGGAGGAGGACAATGAGGTGTAGTTGTTTGCTTACAGTTATACTTCCTTCGGGTATCTGGGAGAAAGAAGAAAAAAGAAACTGGGTGTTTGGTATGCACGTGCGTCGATCTACATGATGGAAAAGATTCTCACGATGTTTATTCGTTGCCTCTCTTCGTCCACGAAGGCCCGGAAGTCGGCCACGTACTGCAAGAGGGTGCTCAAGTCTGCGTCGCTGTGACGGTATGCCGTTGATGAAGGTCCCCCTAGCAGCTTTCTCCTCACTCGTCCGATGTCCTGGAATTTTTCGTACAAGCACACGCTTAAGCAAGCCTCCGAAACCCCGAAGCCGTTCGCCTTCATATCACAACCAATAGACGCTTTCCTCTGGACTTCCTTCACTCCAGGGATTTCACTCCGGGGATGAATATTTGTAAACACTTTTTTTTTCTGCTTGAAGTAACCATGAGATCAAACATTGACTTACTATGATTTCAAGCGGCTCTATGTCAGTCCTGATAGCCTTTTCGAGGGCACCAGCACATTTTCTGAAAGGAAAATTAAGAAGTCTATTTTATTTTACACATCGCGATGAGGCGGTGCGTCTACATCTGTGCATGTGTAAATAGTCATTTCGCCCATCTGTGTACAAATGTAAAGAGTCCCGCTTTGTCCTCTGCCTCTTCGCAAAAATATTACTACTCCCTCACCCTGTGACGTCAGTGGTTCAGGGAACCGCTGCTCGAGCTTAGAAAGTAACGATGTATATCATTACTTGCTCTTCCCGCCCCACCATCTTCTTCTTTTTAAGTATTTCCTCCAATAAACAACCATTCACTGCTACCACGTCCAGATTTGCAAGAAAGAGCAAAAGCACTTTCATTTGAATGACGGTAAGTAGAAAACAGAGCGAACAAATCGTCTTTATATTCATATTGTACTCGCTTCTGAAGTTACAACCAATTCATATTTGTCATACTCAGATTACCGGCATGCGCAACACCCCCCCCCCCTTCTTTTTTCAATAAAAAACAAAAGGGAGAAAACTAAGCATACGAGAGGGAACGCTTCGCCGAAGGTTTCCACATTGTGACATCAAAATATTCAACGAAGCCTCGCCGGCTACATGTGGCCCATGCATTTGGTATTTCGTGTCCTCCGATGGTTTTATTTCAATTTACACGTAGCTTGCCCTTCTTGAAACACATTAGGCCCTTTAATATTCAAGCCTGTGTTGGGGAGCATTGCGCTCAAGAAAATACTCACAGAGTTCTGCAATCAAAAGGATGGAAAATTGCGACGCCACGAACTCTGATTTTCGGCTCGAAATATAAACTTTGGCCGTTTTTTTCTCTCTACCACCACTCGTAAAGATATTTCAAAGTATCTAACACTTTATTCTTTATCAAAATTGTCAGAAAACGCCGCTGATCAGTAGTTGGGGCTCCCAAAAACACGCGAGTCAAACTATATGGCCCAACACGCAATCTAGAATTTACAATATAATTCTCAGGCAACGAGAAATAATTCTCTCTTTTTTCTACAAACCATGACATATACCCAAGCGACCATGCCATGTATATAAAGTCTACGGCCATTGACGGATTTCAACATCGCGAGCTGCACATTTACAGCGGCCTTCACGAGAGACCGCCACGTGCCCCCGCTATCACACTGTAAGTAAAAGACGCATTAAAAGAAAGAGAAGATGATCAAGGTCTTGACGCGACGAGACATCTCTCCCCCGTGCCACCAATCGCTGCTTAACTCTCAGAGCACTCGTCGGGACAAGAGGATACAGAAAACATTTAGAGAGTGCGTCAAATCTCCGCAAATCCGCCTGTACTTTGCGGATTCTGAAACCTTTTGAGGCGGTCGATCAATTTGCCAATAGGGTCCTTTAGTGAGGTTATTCTACGGTTACTTGAAAAAGTGTTGCAGGTCCCTTTCAACGCTTCTCTTTTGTATGCGTGTTGTTATTGTTTTTTTTTGTAACGTAAATGGGTACATAACTTCACAGCTTCCCTCGTGAAAAGGTTTTTAGAAAGAAAATAAGGAGCAATAATAAAGAGAAATGCATGTTTCTTACGAGAAGCTCGATGGATATGTGAGGTAGTCCAAGATGTGCGCGGTGTACTTGCGGTTGAGCTCAGCTGCGAAACGTATCTGTGAGATGAGATGAAAAAAAAAAAAACATGGCTGATCCCTCATAGAGAGCCCTGCGCACGTTTCTCTAAATAAGGTGCACGCATAAAGTCGTAGAGTTAGGGATAAGTCGGGTGTCTCGCGATAGACGAAATGGACGTACGTGGTCCACGAGACTGGGGCTTCTCCTCGAGTAAGGGTTGCAGATGAACGCGTGCGCGGCTACGCTCATGTTCATGATGTTCCGGCCAACGACGAGCAACACAGCCGACGCAGGCAGTGCGCCGTAGGCTGTACTGGAAAGGTTCCAAGGGTGACGGTAAGTAAGTAACTGTAACTCGATCAGTGTACGCGTTTAAAGAGGTGTGTACGAAAGTTTAGACGCTAACAAACGTTAGAGTGGTCAGTGCGTTTCGCAAGAGTCATGGAGTTTCGAAGAATATCTGCTAGAGGGGGCTGCGGCGCTGCGATCGTTCAATCACCATGGGAACGATGGGTATAGCACATGAATTTGCCTTCGTGCTCGCGGTTTCAAACGCGATTGTAGAATTGTTTATTGTCGTGTTTCAGTGCTTGTTTTGGATAAAATAGTGACTATAGTAGGGAACCTCGACAGCTGCTCTCAATTGGTGAGCCTAAAAGAGTCATGGTGGTGAAGCGGGGATGCTGAAATTCATCTTGCGACAAAGCGGCTTTACTCGGAGTCTTAAAAGTGCACCTTAGGCAAATTCATGTTGCACACACCATTCCCGTGCTGGCTGATGCGTCATGTGTTGCAGCTCCCAAATATATCAGCGTCTGGTTTTCCTCTAGTGTACTATTAATTATGAAACTCTATGGTAGCAACCATGTATATAATTGCGCTAGAATTATCTAAAATCAGAACTGACTTAATCTAATCGATGTTAGAGGACGCACACTTCTTTTACACAATGTTGTATTGAAATAAAAAGCACGACTGTATATCTATTATATGAATAAATATACACAAAGGAACTTGTCTCTGACTAGCAGAGATCAATTGTCCATTTCACTGTTCCTAATACCACAGCCACTTAGTATCATGTAGGGTTACTGCCCTCACTACCCTCCACTACGGCGTCTCTCATAACAATATGGTCGTTTTGGTACGTTAAACCCCACATATCATCATCAGGGTTACTGGATGTACCGTAATAAGCGTTGGCATAGCCAGGAAGGGGGTGGGTAGACCATTAGAAGTTCAAACTTATCCCGCACCTTAAATTGATTTTTCAATTTCACCTCTGTATATTCACTCACACCAACCAACTCATGCACGAACATGCATAAAGCATGATCACCCGTCCACCTCTCCAAAACATTTTCTGGCTATGCCTCTGATGACAAGGCATGATGTAGACCCGTATTTATGTAGAGTAAGTGTAACCCATGACCACTGTCATAAACGAGCGGCGCATAAATATGCGCGCACACGCACAATAGAATTGCCAGGCCGGCGAAGTTGGAGAATTTGGTCTTCTCTGCGGGCATCGTCTCTGGGTTGCGCATCGAGATCCCTAGCGCGATGGTGACCAACAGGGACAGTACGAACACGACCACGACCAGAGAAGTCACGAAGGTGACCAGCCTCCTGGAAAAGCAAGCCGGCGTGTATTTCACTTGCGGTATTGAAGAAAGGGAACAATAAGCAACACACCAAGTTCGCATTCCTTTATGTACAAAAAAACTCGCTCCTTTATTCACATTACCTTAGAAGGCGCAGCCAAACGACACCAGGCTGCGAAACCTGTATCCATAGCCCATGGAGAGTGATCGGTTGATTCATTTACGACAATCAACGGCCTAAGAAAGCTCTGGGACCAGAGAAATGCTGTATCGTAGAGAGTTAATGGTCAAACTTTTTTATCTCGCCTGGCTCCTGCGCATTAGACGTTGTTTAAGCGCAACGTTGTACAGTCTGAATCACACTTGTCTAGCGTGGTCGAATGCGTGGCTCTGAACGTTGGTATCGACCTGCAACTGCTGGCTCGCTATTGGCTGCAAGCTATCGTTCATGCTTGACTTATCGCACAGCTGTCTAGAGGTATAGTCGCAGCCTTGAAGACACCCGTGTTCAGAAACTCTTCATCTCTTCA
Organism: Rhipicephalus annulatus; assembly: GCA_013436015.1. Taxonomy (NCBI): domain Eukaryota; kingdom Metazoa; phylum Arthropoda; class Arachnida; order Ixodida; family Ixodidae; genus Rhipicephalus; species Rhipicephalus annulatus. Next base: position 270,829 of record WOVY01002909.1, read on the forward strand.
AGCTCCCATCACTGTTTGGTCTGTTGTCTTTTTTAAGGCGATTAGTATGTGGTACGACTATGTACGGCATTATTAAATCCTCAGCCTCTGCACATTTTTTGCTGACGACGCCTATTTAAGCAACCGAATGGTCGCTTCAGCCAAGTGTGAGATTGTCCAATTTCAACGTTCACAAACTCTACAGCGATGAGCTATTGCGAAAGAGATCTTCGTACTCGTTGCAATAGATCTTCGTACTCGATGCAAGAGAAAGAGATCTTCGTACTCGGCTCAACGACTCAAAACGCAGTGCAAGGATCGATATGCATTTGTGGAAATACTGTCGAACGCAACGATCCAGTGGCTGCGCGCTGGGAGTCACGGCAATATCTCCATTCTGAGAAACACCAATTCATACCAGGTTCAATATAGTCTCATGACCTTACGCGTCATGGCCATACAACACTCACAGTCGCCTTCTGCCCGCCTGGAAGGGATCTGTCCGCATTCCCAAGAAGCCCGGGTAGGCGATCTCGTGCGTGAGCAGCACGTCCTTGGCCTGCGAGAAACGACCAGGCGGGCCACGCCTCACTCAAGCATCGCGCCAGTAGCGCACACTACTCTGCGCTAATAAGTCATTTAGTTAAGGGCATACGTGAGGTCGGTACCTTTCGGAGATTCTGCTCGTTAGTGGAGCAGTACTTGCATAGCAATAATCGACAGACAAATTTGCATGAAATAATAAAAGCTGTGTGTATTCTCCCTTTTTACTCGTAGGTCTGCTAACATATTGAAGTTTGTAGTAAGTGGAGTTGCTAAAAAAGTATTCTTGAATGCTGAGCGATGAGTGCAGGCGAACAGGTGCCAATATCAATAGGCTGAAGCTCGTGCGCAACAGGCATTCGTACCGTCGTCAAAATTATGGACACCTTTCCAAGATAGTGAAATTATCCTTTTGGTAAAATGCGACAAATAGGACTTATAAGCTTCACACTTCGTAAGATTCACAACTTATCGCGTGCTTACTTTTGAGTGTTGATTGCTACCGAAGAATGAAATTTATTTTTTTTTCTGTGTGGATTTATCTGTATATTTTTCGAGCAAGCTGAAATTAATCACTCACAGTAGACCACTGCGCTCGTTTTTTTTTTTTGTCTAGGAACAGTTTGCCATTATCTGTGTAGCAAAGATAAACCATTACTTTAATTATTACTAAACAGGAAGCAATAGTTTTACGGAATACGTTAACTTTTAACAATTATTGGAGTGCTCTCGATAACACTTGGGACATTGTTCTCATTCAAAATTTCTATTTCTGTGGAATCTATCATTTATTATTATGTATGCAGTAATTCCATTATGCGGCGTGCACAACGTACAGCAACTAGACAAGTGAATCATGCGAATGTAAGGAGGTAATAGTTTACCGTTGTGATCTTTTTGTGAACGTTGCCTTGAACCGCCTCGGCTATCTTCTGTATCTTGGTTACTTCTTCCACAGCATCTGCGTTTTAACCAACATAATAGCAATGCAAGGAGAACCTGCTACCACACAGTTTCATCTAAATAAACAGTCTCGGATGCCCAATGAAAGTAGCTGCAACGAGTTCATCTGAAAAAAAAAGCGTGCACAATACATTAAATCACAATTACGCCTTTGCCTCAGGATGAGTGCTTACATTGGCTGTCGGAGGATCTAGCTTCGAGAGCGACAGCCGCGATGTTGATGGCCGCACGTAAAGCCAAGTTCAACTGTTTCTGGACTCAATAAGAGTCCGATGCATAGGCGGGCGAAAGGAAAGGGGGGGTGATGGTTGGGTGGCCTAGAGGTACTGTATATGCTACCTTAAGGTACCTAAAGGCAGCAATGCAAGAAGACTGGTTACTATATATGCTACCTTAATGTACCTGAAGGTAGCATATACAGTAACACTAGGGTAGTCGCCTCTCTCCCTAGTTGCCTAAAAAGGGGTGGCGCAAAATCAACCCCATGCGCTGACATAAGAGAAAAGGGGGCGCTGCGACTCGGGGGGGGGGGGGGGGCACAAAGTCAGAATAGGGAAAGGGGCGCTGGGACGAACTTTCACCCTTCCACCCCAAAGAGTAGCCCTGCGCACACCGGTGGCTGACACAAACCTGGCTGACAGTACCAAAAAGCGGCCTGTTTCGGAACTACATATATCAATCGCTTACATTCAGTACACGCTGTGCCAAGTTTCAAGGGTATGACAGTTTTCTTTTTTGTCCTGTATGTGCTCGGTACTGGCACACAATGAGGAATTAGAATATGACAAGCTCACCTCGCCTGGCTTCAGACTTCAGGCCACCAAAGCGGCTAATCAGTTGCGTCCACAGCTCTTGGATCTGAAAAAGTGCAGCAGCATGTCATGGCGAATGTTTGTGGCAGTGCGTACCCGAGAGCATTAATCTATAACAACGGCTTATTTTAATTAGTATGGCTCTAAATAGATGAAACGTTAAGTGACAAAGTGATTCTGGCCTAGATGGCAAGATTGTGGCACACACCTGATTGTCAGTCTTGTTGGCAGAATCAACCAGGTTGTTTAGACTGGCAGCTACTTCTTCCTGAAAAAGAAATGACAGTGGCATTACCGTCACCTAATGAAAGTAGATGTGGATAGTTAGTGTGTGATAATAATCAACCACGAGCTATAATTAGTAGCTTCTGGCGGAATGAAGCACAAACAATTTCATATATTGTTGCGTAGTTATGGTAGACCAAATTAGCGAACAATATATTAAACAGCGGAGCTGCTTAAGCGCGCTGTGAGGTTGGCATCATAGACAGAAAAGACGGTGGGCATACACCACAGAAAGCGGGCATGTGCCAGTGCCAGTAAGCTCTCAGCATAGCACAGCCACGGATAGTATAAATTAAGGTGATGGTGAAGAGCAGGAGCATAGGCAGAAATTTGTTTTTGAGGGAAAGGGGGGGGGCACTTTCTAGATTTCGGGGGAGGGGATACTCACTTTAAATGGATATTTTTCGCTCTGTATGCCATGGCGGAAAAACTCGAGGGAAGTGGGGGGGAAGTTGAAGGGGGCAAGGGTAAGATGTGCTACTCCCTGGTAACGCCCACTGGTCAGGAGGAATGATTGTGTTGGGGTGTCGGGGTAAACAAAAGAGAGTGGTGGTGGTTGTGGTTAGAAGAAGAAAGCATTCAATTTCGACAGCCTCGTTGGGAGCACGGCGCAGCGCCTGCGCGAAGGGGGAATATGAGAAAAGTGGATAAGAGAAAAAAAAAATGGCAGCATATCCACGGAGTGAATGATGGAGAGTAGGGCGAAGCATTCGTCCGTCCATGCGTCCGTCTGTGTGACCGTCCATGCGTCTGTTCGTGCGCCCGTCCCTGCATTCGTTCATGCATCCGCCCCTGCGTCCGTTCATGCGTCCATCCATGCATCTGCCTGTGTGTCCGTTCGTCCATCTATTCAACACTCCAAGTCCCACCATCTCGCATCTTTTCATCATATATTCCCCATATAGAAGCACCGCCATTCAGTGGACATTCCAAGGACTAAACGAGAGGTGGTACACGCACACTTTCTTACGGCCTGCACTTTGGGTCCACTTCCCACCTTCAACCACCTTGAGTTCATGGTATATACTAGTTCACTGTATTCATGGCACTGCGGCCCAATGCTCGCTAAACCTTTCTAAAACCAAGGAGGTTACGCCCAGCGAGTATAACGTAGCAACCTTTTCCTGTCAGATAGTGCTCAATGTACATGCCAGTGGCTGCTAATGTGAAATGAGAGACAGGAGGATTCAGCTTTTAATTTCTTACGGCTTGCGCTTCGTATCTGCTTCCCCCCTTTAACCACCTCGAATTCATTCATGGTATATACTAGTTCATTGCATTCATGGCCCTGCTGCTCAACGCTCGCTAAACCTTTCTAAAACTGAGGAGGTTACACCCAGCAAGTATAATGTAGCAACCCTTTCTTGTCCGATAGTGCTCAAGTACATGCCAATGGCTACTAATGGGGATCGCAGCGTGCGCGTTGACTAAAAGCCGAATGCTCCTGTCTCTCATTCCCCATTAGCAGCCATTGGCATGTACATTGAGCACTATTTTTTATTGTTAAACAACGCACAGAAGAAATCTCTCACCGGCACCACCTTGGAGGTCAAATGTTATACCTATTTCGGGTATGTGCCACTGGTGGTTACGTACTACGAGGGACGCCCAAGCCACGCCATAAGGCCCTAAAAAGGTTAGGTGAGCAGAGGCGCAATCTTCTTCAAAACGAACAGCAGTTCGGCAACAAGGATAGGGATGGAAAGCGTCCCGTTCTCAGTGGTAGGCAAGGAGGGGAAATGGTAAAGCATTGCGTCGCTTTGTAGTATAGTGTAGCTAAGCAAGGGGATCGGAAAGGAAAGCGGGGGTCATGAGGAATGATAGTAGAGAGATGAGATGCGAAAGGAGAAGGAAAAGGAAGAGAGAAGGAAAACCATGGCATAACCATAAGCAGCACGGCACAGCGAGGGGTCGGCAAAAGAAGCGAGAGTGAGGAGTAGAGAGCGAAATGTCGTCATCATCAGCCTGACTACGTCCTCTGCAGGACAAAGGCCTCTCCCATGTTCCGCCAGTTAACCCGGTCCTGTGCTTGCTGCTGCCACTTTATACCCACAAACTTCCTAATCTCATCCACCCATCTAACTTTTTGTCTCTCCCTAACCTGCTTGCCTTCTCTGGAAATCCAGTCGGTTATCCTTAATGACCAGCGGTCATCCTACCTATGCGCTACACGCCCGGCCCATGTTCATTTCCTGTTCTTGATTTCAACTATGAAATCCTTAACCCTGGTTTGTTCCCTGATCCACTCTGATCTCTTTTTGTCTCTCAAGCTTACACCTATCATTTTTCTTTCAATTGCTCGCTGCGTCGTCCCCAATATATACTAAAGAAATATAGACGAAATATAGAAAAGAGGTATCGGAACAAATGTCAAAAAAAAAGGAAAACACAAGAGATGTACAAAGCAATAAATAAATGTAGAAAAGGTGATGAGGAAGAAAGATAAAGAAAGAGATTATTCTGCTTTCACCAAGTGGTGGCGCTTTCTCCGCTGTATACTCAGATTTCACCGGTCTCTAAACTTTTTCTGAATTTTTTTTACTGTGTCAACAACAAAGCCAATCCCGAGCACTATTTTCGTCATTTCCCCTTTCACTAACCGGAAATATGGAGGCAGCCACGCTGACGACAATATACTTGCCATAGGATACTTGCCTTATTTGAATAAGCAGTGATAGTTCCACGTAGCACTGTGAACAGTGTGACGACAAACGGTGATGTATAGTTAGAGTAAAACATATAGTTAGGTGCTACAGACAGGCGAAACACTATTAGACAATAGGCAGAATAACGGAGACTAATAAATTTGAACGCGTTAGTCAAAATCATAGTGCAGGAAATGTTGCAAATGCAATCCTGTCATCTGATATCTAGTATGCACGACACAGAAAAAGGAAATATTGATAAAAAAGTCAAATCTGCACTCGTTCAATATATCATCTACTTCATTACAATATGCATGGAAGGGTATAACTCTATCTGGACACGTAACAATAGTAAGATGGAATTGCTCGCATGTCGTTAATAAACAAATCAAGTATGTCTTTTGATCGCCGTTTTGTTGAAGTAATAAGAAATAATAAAAAAAGAACACGCATGTAAGAAATTAGATAACTGCATATTGAAATAATTTTTTGGGTGATAATATGATTAAGCTCACCAAAATTTTTAAATTCTAGGATTTTATATGCAAAAACCATTTATTATGACACCCGTCATAGCGAGGTCCTATGGACTATAGTTTCGGCCACCCAAGTGGATAGACAAATTTATTCTTATGTCAAAAGTCTCTACAAACCCGTAGCCTACTCATTCTCAAAATATAAAACAGGTGCAAGCTAGACTTTCCTGTCGACTATCTATCTATCTATCTATCTATCTATCTATCTATCTGTCTATCTGTCTATCTGTCTATCTGTCTGTCTGTCTGTCTGTCTGTCTGTCTGTCTGTGTGTGTGTGTGTGTGTGTGTGTGTGTGTGTGTGTGTGGTGTGTGTGTGTGTGTGTGTGTGTGTGTGTGTGTGTGTGGTGTGTGTGTGTGTGTGTGTGTGTGTGTGTGTGTGTGTGTGTGTGTGTGTGTGTGTGTGTGTGTGTGTGTGTGGTGTGTGTGGTGTGTGTGTGTGTGTGTGTGTGTGTGTGTGTGTGTGTGTGTGTGTGTGTGTGTTGTGTGTGTGGTGTGTGTGTGTGTGTGTGTGTGTGTGTGTGTGTGTGTGTGTGTGTGTGTGTGTGTGTGTGTGTGTGTGTGTGTGGTGTGTGTGTGTGTGTGTGTGTGTGTGTGTGTGTGTGTGTGTGTGTGTGTGTGTGTGTGTGTGTGTGTGTGGTGTGTGTGTGTGTGTGTGTGTGTGTGTGTGTGTGTGTGGGTGTGTGTGTGTGTGTGTGTGTGTGTTGTGTGTGTGTGGTGTGTGTGTGTGTGTGTGGTGTGTGGTCGTGTGTGTGTGTGTGTGTGTGTGTGTGTGTGTGTGTGTGTGTGTGTGTGTGTGTGTGTGTGTGTGTGTGTGTGCTGTGTGTGGTGTGTGTGTAGTGTGTGTGTTGTGTGTGTGTGTGTGTGTGTGTGTGTGGTGTGTGTGTGTGTGTGTGGTGTGTGTGTGTGTGTGTGTGTGTGTGTGTGTGTGTGGTGTGTGTTGTGTGTGTGTGTGTGGTATGTGTGTGTGTGTGTGTGTGGTGTGTGTGTGTGTGTGTGTGTGTGTGTGTGTGGTGTGTGTGTGTGTGTGTGTGTGTGTGTGTGTGTGTGTGTGTGTGTGTGTGTGTGTGTGTGTGTGTGTGTGTGTGTGTGTGTGTGTGTGTGTGTGTGGTGTGTGTGTGTGTGTGTGTTTAAACAGTATCTCCAGGTGCTGAACCCTTCGGTGTTCAGCAACTCATCCTTGTTTTTATTAGAGGAGACTGTACTTTGTAACCATTTTTTCACAGGGTGTTACACCGTATTTCGAACAGGTAGAAAAAAGAAAAACTTTCTCTCTGGTTACTTTCGGCCCAAACACTTTTGAAGGCCCCACGCTTTCAGGCGTGCAAGAACGAGAAACTCACTGTCAATGAAGCTGGCGTTGTAGACAGCCTGAAGTGAGTGTTGCTTATCACTTGCCGTACCTCTCTTGCCAGCTGTTCTGGAAACGAAACTGCTTACTAAGGGAAAGCAAAAAGAAAAACATCAAGATTAATATAACAATGTCACAGAAAAGGTTGTTGCTTTATTGGTATGAAGACGAGAATTTTTCATTTGAAAGCAGCTCTTGTAATAAATTTCTGCTACATGTTTGCTTACGCCTTCGTTTATCTGGCAAAACAATGAGCTCAACTTACAGCACGATAGGTTCACGTAAGCACCGTAACAAGATACCACCCTTGAAAGCATTCGTCTTCGCAATGCTATATTGTTGTGTGGTAGAACAAACTTTATTCTCTCGCTGCGTCAACAATTAAGAAACAGTAAAGCAAAAAAAAAAAAGTTCACAGGCAAGCTGCGCGGTTTGATTTGCGGCCTTGAGGACGAAGACGTGCCTGGTAAATCGAGTGCCAGTAACTAAACCGCCCGATTAAAAGACGAAAGATTTGTTATAATAACATGGGCACGTATAGTATTGTTTAATGGGTCACACAGGCTTACACATTCTCGATATTTGAATGTGTCTACGAACTCACTTCCGGAACCAAAAGTGCCTTTCATGGCTTCCAACGTTGGCTTGATATCGCCGTCAAGAAACTGGTCGAATCGCTGAAACAGCAGACACCACGAGCGTATGAACCCATTGCGGATCTCATGAACGGTTAGACGCGCTACAACATGCCAGAGGAGCTCAACGCCATGCATAACTCACACTCTTTTTTTTTTTCACTTTGTCAGCAAGGTGCATTGATATCAAGGCAGAACACTCACACAGTTCATGCTGTTGAGAAAGGTTCTCATGTCCTTCCTTATCTCCCAAGTCTTGCTTTGCATTATGTCGACAGCGTTTTCGGCTCCAAATGAAGAACAGAGTTGAAATATGTAAAACAATCTGCAATAGTGAAGTAAAATTCTGTTTGTGCTGTCTCTCGTTAGTAATATTCGCACACAAAAACCAGCAAGCCTGATTTTCCATGCTTTATTCTCATCGATTTGCGCAGCACGTCACGGATAAAAAACTTAAGCATCGGCTGGCGTCAGCCATTCAGACTACAGAACCATAATGCCTGAAATGTCAAGTTGCAGGGCAGCGGACCAATGTATCGCAATGTATCGTGGGCGCATTTGCTGGAAGGGTGAAACTTGGCCGTAACAGCTTTCTATGCCATATGATACAAAGCATTGGGCGATGAGGCAATGTAAGCGGTTCAACCGCATACGTCGACCCCAGCATATATACTGTTGCCACTCATCGTTCACCCCAGTTCAGTTGCGTATCCCTCAAGTGGAGATGAGAGGTATAGACTGAAGCCTCTGAGTAAACAAACAATTTAACGGGGTGTAACGTTGTCTGACTGAGGTGAACCGAGTTGTCAATAAAAAAAAAATTAGGCATATTCCTGGGCTGCAAATCTTGTTTCGATTTATCAACAGCAAGTAAGAGAACTAAGTCACGGATAGACTTGAACCAGACGGTGACTGTAGATTCTTTAGCACGAAATTCAACCAATATCATGGTCACTCTCATAGGTAGACTAAATAAAAACACAAACTTTATCTTATTTATTTCTCTTTAACGGCACGGAAAAAAAAAACAGCACTCTTAACCGCGGAAAAATGAAAATATGTGCGAAAATAAAGTGCGAGCAGCGGTATCACCTTGTAGTCGATATCACTCTTAAAGGGACGCTAAGTAGAAAAGCGATCTTTGTCGTATTCGTGAATTTCTCTTCCTCGATACCAAGAAACTCCCCTCTCAGCATGAGAAGACGTTTGATAATTCAGAAAACGCGCGAAAATAAAATGCGGGCGCCGGACGGCGACACCCCCTTGAAGTTCCCGTCACACTTTACACGACGTCAGATTTTCACGGCGTCTGCTATAGAGCGTACGTAGTTGCGAATCGGTAAAAATGAAGCACCTAGTCTTCGCTGAGCCAATCTGGTCGAAGTACAAAGATGAAATTTGAAATCCGTGACGTCACGATCAAAAAACGTTGGCGGGAAAGTTAAGAGTGAAATATTGGCTTTCATTTTCTTATTTATTAAAGGGGTCGTGAAACGCTCGCTGTAAAGCGACAATGCGAAGCCAGCGGCGTCCACACGCACTAACTCGGTGACGTCATCATAAGTAATGCTTTGCCATCTACGAACGCGGAACTTTTCGGTATTTGCGAGTGTGCGAAACCGGAACACCCATCAGCGTCTTTGCCATACGCAATCGGCACTACCTTGAACTCTGACGTCATATTAAGCAGCGTCCTTGTGGAACGCGGATCCCGTATGACAGACGCCGATGAGCGCCTCTTCCGCGCGCTCGATATGCCATATATAGTTCCGCGTACCTAGATGGGCAAAGCATCTATGCAGGTCTACTCGGGCTGATGATATAGTTAGCGCATGTGGCTGCCGATGGTGTCGCATTGTCGTTGTAAAGCGACCGTTTCACGACCCCATTAATAAACTCGTGGTGGGGACAGTAACGATGCTTGAGTAAAATTTCTCATCACTAAACTAATTTATTCTACACCTTTAGCGTCCCTTTTAATTCAACCGCGGGCATGCTCGCGTGCACTCACGTGATCAACGACGCGAACGCCCCCGTGAGCGCGGTGTACCACGCGATGCTGTCTGCTCGCGTGGGCAGCCCGAGAACCTTTTGCAGGAAACCCCAGTGGATGCGTGACACGGACAAGCGAGACATCACGAGAACGGGAAGGAGGACGAGGACCACCACGATGAGCGTTGTGAGCACGTACCAGGCGCTGTTCAGCCGCGGCTGGTGCTGAGATGCCTACGCAAGACAAAGAAGCATACGTAGAATCTTAACGGGTGTTTTTGTGTAGAGCTCTGAGATGCGCTTAGATATACTGTGTAGCCTTTTAGTTTATTACTTTGCTTTTACCAGAACATATGCGTAGACTTTCTTCGAAATGGCATTTTGCAACTATATAGATATCAAACAAACGGGGGCAAATATATATATATATATATATATATATATATATATATATATATATATATATATATATATAATATTATAGATATAGATATATATATATATATATATATATATATATATATATATATTATATATATATATATATATAATACACCTCTGCCTACAGACTTACATCGCTGACATGACCATTCTACAAGAAAGTAAACCTGTCGATGTTAAAGATCTGTAATAAATAATTGAAGTGCATACATTTATTCCTTTTTAGCAGAGGAAGCTTTGGCCGAAGGGATAAGTGGTAAACCTAGCAACTCAAAAGTTGAAAATATTTAGTCCTAAATGTCTAAAAAGGCCGTCTAAAACACGTTGAAAATAGTGTTGGGGTCAAAGTACAACAGCGTGAACTACTATACGACACAAGAAAGCCGAGGCACAGGGTCTTCGTTAGGCGTGTGGTGTTTCGGTGTGGGAGCAGCGCGGAAAATTTTGACGAAACATCTCTGTGCCAAGCACCGATAACAAACGAAGAACCTGGTTTAGAGCGTCTTCGAAAAATCAGGCTCACAGCTTGATTATAGAATTGCGGCATTCCGCCTATGTGGCAGAGCCCACAAAAATTCAATGAATCAATTTAGTCAAATCAAGAGCGCCACCACGCTGCAGTGGCGGAGAGGCCGGGTCGGCGCACGGGAAAGCAATACAATACTATTTCGGGTTTGGCAGCGCGCCTAGACGGAGGTCTTCTGGGGAGGACCCGCGGGAAACGGCAACAGCAGGTGGTTCCCCGCGAGTCCCTCGTGGTGAGTCGACCGTCGGCGATGCCGCATTCGCGGTACCTTATATGTTCTTGCTTATGGGCTGTATTGGAATATTGTATAAGGTTTTAGCGTGTCACTAGTGATGTCACCAGGCGCCTCCTTCTTCGTCCGTTGCGCTTCCCCCAGAGTCGCCCGCTGGAGACCCGCTACTTACCGATGGCCCATCCACGTTGACGACCTGGACTTCGCAAACGGACACTTTGCGGACTGTCGTTCATGTATATAGTCTCTTTCCATCTTTTTTTATTTGTACATATGTTTTCGATCGCACAAAGCGCTAACGGGAGCCTATGTAGCGCCCCGCTAGATTTGGCTAGCTGGCCGCGCCGAAGAAGAAGCGAGCCACGTGGCTCATGTGGCGCGAGCCACGAGGAATTGGAGAACAGCCTAGCTTCGGGACCTGGCTGGATGCTACAGCGGAGACTCTGCCTACGCCTGCGTCCCGAATAAAACTGTGATCTCGGCACGGTTTCATCTCCACCGTTTCGCCCCTTGTTCTTCTACAAATCGGTTGGCAATGTCATTGTTGCAAAATCAAGAGAACAAATGTACGTGTTGGTTTGCCCGTTCGCGTCACTGTCTGCGTTCGTTTCGAGAGCGCGCGACACTTCACAGACACCACAAAGGATGACTCTTTTTTTTTTCAGTGTTTCGGATGATGATGATGATGATGACGATTTGTGGGGTTTAACGTCCCAAAACCACCATTTGAGTGTTTCGGAGTTTCCACTCCGGAATTGCAATGAATCCGGAAAGAAAGAAAGAAAGAAAGAAAGAAAGAAAGAAAGAAAGAAAGATAGATAGATAGATAGATAGATAGATAGATAGATAGATAGATAGATAGATAGATAGATAGATAGATAGATAGATAGATAGATAGATAGATAGATAGATAGATAGATAGATAGATAGATAGATAGATAGATAGATAGATAGATAGATAGATAGATATGTGGGGTTTTAACGTCCCAAAACCACCATATGCGCCGTAGTGGAGGGCTCTGGAAATTTCGACCACCTGGGGTTCTCTAACGAGAACCCAAATCTGAGCACACGGGCCTACAACATTTCCGCCTCCATCGGAAATGCAGCCGCCGCAGCCGCAATTCGAGCCCGCGACCTGCGGGTCAGCAGCCAAGTTCCTTAGCCACTAGACCACCGTGGCGGGGCGCAATGAATCCGGAATCATTCCACCTTTTCGCGACCCCGAAATGGAATGGGAGCAGAATTAAGTCTTTTTCCGAATATGGAGCACATTTTCATCGACATGCTGTTTTGTTTTTTCAATAATAAAACATTAGTAACTCAGACCCTCGAATTTAACAATAAAGCAGTAACGTAAAAGCCTTGGCTGATTAGAAGCCCGGTAATTCAGACCAACGAATTCAACAATAAAGCTGTAAGTTGAGAGCCTAGGCTGATTACAAGCATGGCACATAAGCAACGTATCTGCAATGATTCTGTCCTTATATATAGACCATGCTGCTCCAAAATTTTTTTATATAGGCGTCTAACTCCAACTTGCGGACACGCAGCGCCACCTGTCAATGCAGTTTCGAGTAGTGCAAAGACCGACTCCCTTGCACAGTTTGCTGCACAACCAGGTGTAACGACAGCGTAAAAAACAGCGATTGAGTTAAATATTAGGCGTATTTGAGCATTGAACTCTTAGAGAAAGAGTTACGAGTTTTTCTCCGCTAATCAGGCGCGTCCCCGAACCGCCGTGAAGTGCTTGCTGGTTCACTCGCCAGAACGACGGCGAAAACAAGAGCAGACGAAACAGCTCCGCGCTCTACGAAAAAAAAAAAAAATACCCCAGACGAAGCTACGGTTGCGTTGTGAATTGCTACTGACGTTAAGGACTTCGTATTACTGTGTTTTGCAGCTTTCGCGAAGCAGAACGGCGCGAGAACTGGACATGGGCTGTTGTGCTGGGTAAGCGAATCACTTGCGTTGTCTACAGCCGTTCGCGTGAGAAAGTGTGATAACATGGGTCTCCTGTTATTGTTTTGAGTAGTTTTGATATCGAGGGGAAGAAAACCGTATTTTTGATTATGAAGATTAACAGAGCCTCTGACCATGGTGCACACCGTGCAGCAGTAGACAGGTGACGCGCACAATAACTATCGCACAGCCGCGACTGCCGATAACCTGAAGCTCCACAGTATTACACCTGAGGGGTTTCAAGACTCTAAGTTCCGGCTTTATCTATGAAATGCGAACATGCACGTCATACAGGTAAATCTCAAACTGGTCGTGACCACAATAAGCTTTTTTTTTTTCTTGCCGTTGGTCTCCGCGATTGCCGGAGCTATCTCGGAGGCCTCGGTTTTGCATTTCGTTGCACACCGAGACAGTTGATTGATGATTGATATGTGGGATTTAACGTCCCAAAACCACCATATGTTTATGAGAGACGCCGTAGTGGAGAGCTCCGGAAATTTCGGTACACGGAGAAAGCGGACACGCATGCATCCCCGTTTGCAGTACGGATCCGTCAACAGAACATTTTATCATGCGTAATAAACCTGTTCAACGCACAGAAAGCGAGAGATCTATTGAATATTTGTCTTTCCTTGAGAAGGTGATGATAAAGAAGAAACCGTCGAAAAGAATGCGTGGCTCTCAAGAAAAAAGAAAAAGAGAAAAGCGTCCGCCATGAAAGGTTCTAACTGCTATGTGTAAATAATGTAAATATATTTTTTTTTTTCAAACGCCGTGACCAGTTATTTCACAAAGTGGTGCTGAAACCCATATGGAGTACTCACCGGGACAATACATGCTACCAGTGCTCATCGAGAACTTTCGAATGGAAGACAGCACGTCGTGAGGACAGCGGCAATCTTAAAAGAAAGCCAGAAAGGAAATCCTGAAGAGACATACGCCGCTGCTTCTCGCCACGACAGCAACAGTCCATTGAGGTGAGCATGGTCATGCATTGTTGAAGCAAGATGAATCGCGTCAGAGCGCTGAAAGAGAAGCGAACGGCACGACGACAGATGAATACGCGTCTCATCAATGAAGCCAAAGCCGTGATGGAAAGTGCTGACAGTGCAAAGATTTCATCTTTGATTGAACGGCTAAAATGCGACAAACGCAAATTTAAATAAAGTTAATGCCGAGCTGGGAGAGCTTATTCCAGAGGACTAGTTCGCTACAGAATTTGAAGCTGTGTTGACATATGCGGACGCTGTGCTAGAAATGCTGCAACAGCTGAAGGCTCGGGAGTGGCAATTGCGTCAAACCCGTTGTCCTACGACAACCCAGTCTCTACCTGCAAGGCCATCCCAGACGCCCGAGGATCGCACACTGCGCAAGGAAATAAAGCTTCCCACACTCCAGCTGCAGACATTTGACGGACAGCTCTACCACTGGCCTTCGTTTTGGGAGCAGTTTAGGACCGCTGTAGAGGAAAAAGAAAACCTTACAAAAGGATAAAAGTTTCAATATCTAAAAACTCTTCTGAAAGGGGACGCAGCCGCCACGATTTCTAGGCTGCAAGCGACGTCCGTGTGCTATGACTATGCCATCGAGATTTTGATAAGTCGTATTTTACAGGACCATCTACGCCGACTGCGCAATCTACCTGAAGATCTTCGGAAGACGTCCACAATTTTCGAAAGCTGTTGGATTATGTGCAGTGTCACATGAGAGGTCTGAAAGGATTAAACGTCAGTTCTGCCAGTTATGCAACTATGATGACGGATATTTTGTTGAAGGCACTGCCAGACATCGGCATTAGTTATTACCGGAAAGAAGCCAACCTAAGGTCACCACCATCTACGACAGGCAACGCAGGTTCGGGATAACAGCATGACTCATCATCGACAGCCACAGCCGAGAAGGAATTGGAAGAACTCCTGCAGTATCTTCGCGTGGTAGTTGAAAGCCGCGAAAGAAGCGAAGCTCGTGAATTTAAAGAAAGGAAAGGTACCCGTCCACCCGAAGCGAAAAAGAACTTGAATGCTACTCTACCAACAGCAGCGGTCTTGCAGTCTTCGTCGAAAGCGAAGGATAAAGACTGTCTGTTTTGTGGGTCTCCAAAACATGCAGCTTCAGTTTGTGACAGCAGTATTACCCTCGAAGAAAGGTTGAATAAATTGGCTGCCGAGAAGCGATGTTATCAATGCACCGTAAGAAGGCATCTAGCCAAAAATTGCTACAGAAAAGTCAAGTGCGGAACATGCGGAGGTAGACACGTTTCTTCAGTGTGCGATACCAAGTGGAGACCCAAGGAGAAAGAACACGAAGGCTCCGTAACTGCAAACGGTCTGCATACCGGCTCTCACTCGTATGTGGACTCTGATGTCTTATTGCAAACATTTAGGGCATGGGTCATGGGGAAAAAGCAAAAGGCCTATATTCGTGGTATTGTGGGCAGCGGAAATCAGCGTACATTTGTTCGTGAACATGTATCCAAGACACTTGGATTGAAAGAACTTTAATCGGAGCGAAACTTGTCTGTCCAAATACATTTAGCTGCAGCTAAATGTATTTGAACGGACAAGTTTCGTTCCGAGACAACATCGTGTCGTCGAACTAAAACTTTACAGTCAGTATGGCACCAAGGAATACCTGTTAACCGCTACAGAAGTACCATGCATTCGTCTGCAAGGATGTTGTGCAAGTACCAGTCTACCATAACTTTGTCAGAGACATCGAAATCGGTGGTCATCTCCTTGCTGATAAATTGGTGATACCGGGCATGGCTGCAGTTCCAGGAATCAGTCTTTTAATCGCTGATTAGCTTGGGCAATTCATGTCGGGAGACAAAGAAAGTGCTTAACAGCGCAAACGACAGGAGGGGATAGAAGAGACGAGAACAGAGCGCTGATGTTCTCGTCGCTTCTATCCCCTCCTGTCGTTTGCGCTGTTAAGCACTTTCTTCGTCAACCATGCAGCACCAACCGGCTCAATCAAGCACCTGTTAATGTCGGGAGAAACGAAGCGGTACCATGGACAGAAAACCTTGGTGGCTATGGGCTCTGCTTTGGGTGGATGTTGCAAAGACCACTTTCTTTTGACACCCCTTTGAAATCAGCTCTCAACGTATGCGTCTTTCGACTAAGTACGACGGCCTCTACTGACGAGATTCTGTGGAGTTTCAGAGACTTGGAGGGCATCGGTATTATATGCCAGCCGACAGCACTCCAACCAAAGAAAAGAATATACAGTAAAAGAAAGATTTGAACAGGACGTTACCTTCTTCAATAACCGCTATCAAGTTGCACGCTTCCTAAGAAAAAAGGTTGGGGACAACTATAGATGGTAACCGAATGCAAGCAATGAAGCGACTGAAGTGTCTGGGAAAGGAAATCAAGAACAATGTGGAATTCACTGTGGCATATGAGGCCATGACGACCTATCCAGCTTCTGCACCTGATGGAACTGCCTTTGATGTAATAACTAAGTGCGCGACATTGTGGTGGGTGGAGGATATTGAATATTTGTCTTTCCCTGAGGAGATTATGATGATGAAGAAGAACTCGTTGAAGAGAACGCGTCAACTCTCAAGAAAGATGAAAAAGAAGAAAGCGTACGCCATGGACTGTTCTAACTGCTATGTGTAAATAATGTAAATATAATCTTGTTTTTTCAAATGCCATGACCAGTTATTTCACAGATTGATGGAGAATGCAACTGCAATGGCGAAAATGACCAAAGCTATTTGTGCCGAATAAAGTGAACCTCGTACCACTGATCGTAAAATATATTGCTTGTGTATTCACTTGATAGCTTTGGCATCATGTTTATGCCCAAGTTTAACGGAATTAGGCGTTACAGAACGAATGTTGGAGTACTTGCCTGTAACTCGATGTCATGCGATGCTCGCTTGCACTTAAAGTGCCGGTTGCAGTACGCCGAATTAACTGAAACGTCTTTCGCATTGTACCCACAGTTTGTTTCGATGAGCTTCCTACTTATCTGAAGCGAGGTTGGATTGAAGTAAGAAGCTTGTCAAGTCCTCGATTTTCAGGACACGGCACCTCAAGGTCAACGGAAGAGGAGGGCCTATGCACGTTCACTTGCGGACGGCTCGCTTTGCACTACCCATCTATGGGCGGTGCGACGATGGGGCGCTGATGGCGGCGTTTTTCGCAGTGCCGCCTGGGAAGAGTCTGACGTCTATTCTTCGCATAACCACGTCTCTATGCCAAGGTGTCCGCCTTGTGGAACTATACGGTGGCAGCATACCCACCTTACACTAGTGATTTTTTCCCCTCGGTACTGCCTCAGCCACCAATTGTCTCCCCATTCTTCACTTTGTTTTTGCTTCTTCTTCGGACGCATATTCGAAAAAGTGCATCTCTAAGTTGTGATGGGCATTGACGACCGGTGCGATGCTTGTGTTTACTGCAAGCTTTCGTATACCAGCTTGCAGCAGTCTAGCCACATATTACCCCCCCCCCCCTCCTTTTTTTCAGTACTGTTCTATCTGCCTGCATAGGCGCCTTTGCATGCAACTCTCGCAAAGTTCTGCAGGTATAAACGCAGCACATATTCGTACACTATTAACTGTGTGCTGTGTGAACTTTGTGTGTGATGAATTGTTGTGTAAGATGGACCGTACAGAGAGAGAATACACTTTTAAAAGCATTGGTTCGGATTGCCAGCCAAAGTGAGTGATCCCACGTAACCAAGGCAGCGCCTGCCCAAATCCCAACGTGACGATTCGCTAAATCATCATTTTAGCATAACGCATTTAAACTTGAACAATATTAAAGCATAATTCGTTTAAAAAAATGAAACGCTTAGAAAAAAGGCCTGCTTATTCACCCCTAAGCTAATACTAACCGTTTGCTTGCCACAAAAACATTAACCCCCTAGTAAGTGAAGCCAGTGAAATGCTCATTAGTGGAACTAGCTAGCTTGCAAAGTAATTCATGAATAGTGCTGACTCGAATAATTAACACTTTACTGAATTTAAATTAAGGGGCGTTTATGCGTGCATGTACATTGCCACATCAAGATCATTCGTTACAGAAGGTAAATATATCGAATAATACACGATGTGCGATTGTCCACGTAGAATAATTATTTGCTGGACATTTACCTCATGTAATTTACCAATGACAAGTATGCATCACAGCAACATACACAAGAGGCATCACAGACGAGGACATATACGCAAACGTGCACATTGAATATCAGACTGGCGGTGTCGCATAGTCGTTTTTAGGGCTATTTATGTTCCACTTCGTAATAGCACACAGTGCACTTGTCAGCAGCCATTGAATTTAGAAAAATAATGGACGTATTCTACACATCATCGTCTGCCCTTATATATGTGTGTGTCATCACTTAGCACCGATATTGTCATTCAATGTAATCGACAAATTGCGATTGGCCTAAATTCCTCTTG
Source organism: Rhipicephalus annulatus (assembly GCA_013436015.1). Taxonomy (NCBI): domain Eukaryota; kingdom Metazoa; phylum Arthropoda; class Arachnida; order Ixodida; family Ixodidae; genus Rhipicephalus; species Rhipicephalus annulatus. Next base: position 289,149 of record WOVY01002909.1, read on the forward strand.
AGAGTATCACGGTTACAGCAAAGATACGGGTGGTGTTTACTAGAAATGTGGCAAACGTGTGTGGCATAGTAGTTACCTATATAGTTAAGAGAAAGACCAAGAAAGCATTCTGGTTAGTAAGAGCAAACGTTTCAAGCTGCGAAGGTAGTGAAATACGCTCGAAACAAGTAAATTAATGCTTTGCCAACTGTTTACTAACACATTTTTTTAAATATTGTGCTGCTCATGCAAATACCATAGGTAGCGGGAGAACTTACCCTATGGGATGTAGTAGCGTGGTTGTAGTACACTTCACGAGATAGTGACCAAGCTACTTTCCCTCACTATGGTACGTGTTTTAGCGTGGTTTTTGCCGTTTTTGCAGCAAATTTATGTTGTTAGAATCATTCTTAGCTTGATAAGCTATCAAGATGTGCCGTTCCTAAGTTGAGAATCGTAGGAGTGGAATTGACTTGCCTGGCCATTCCCGGAGTGGGAATGGGCAAAGGTTTTTTTTTTTTCATTCTGGGGAATTAAAAGAATGGAATTACGGCAAGTGGCGATTCCCTCGGAGGGGAATTGGAATGGAATGGAGGTGTCCGTTCCGCAACACTGCTACTTACCAAGCTGGTCAGTCCAGTACGCATGTCGAAAACCCTTTCGTCCAGTATCTTCTCTTGAAAAGGAACAAAAGAAAAAAAAGAGCGCGAGAAAATATGAGCACTCATTTTGATCGTATACGGCCAACTGGTTCGGTAATTAATTGATTAGCGATAAGCCTCCATTCTGTGAAAATGCACACGGGTTAAGCGCGCTGTATAGTGAAGGGCCCAAATAAATTTCTACCACTTCAAGTCCTTCAGCGCATATCCAAATCCATGTACACAGTTGTTTTTGCATTGTTCTTGAACCAACGCCAAGTCCAGCAGTCAAGCCAGAGATATTGCGCTTAGCAACAGGGTATATGCATGACCATGAAGCCCCAGCGGCCTTGCGCCTAAGAATTAGGTAATAGATCTTATATTTTGTTATAA
>WOVY01002910.1:0-15967 GCA_013436015.1 Rhipicephalus annulatus
TTTACTGAAAAAATCTGCCTGCGTTTCGATAGCTCTCACAGAAAGTTCGAGCGTCCACGCAACAACGGTTACTTGGTTATAAATATTCACGATGTGCTGCGCCCGCATGATAGCTTAAATTAGGCTTCATTCTGATTAGCTTCATTTATGCAGACAGGTCAATGCGAGTCCATGATGAAGTTGGTATTCAGGGATTGTCTGCCTTTCACTCAAGAAGCGCGATTGCGGATACCCGTCGCGACAACCGCTCGCACTCACAAAGTGAGCGATTGTGTGATTTTTTTATCGTCCAAGATTCTTATGTTTAACTGAAAAAATCTGCCTGCGTTTCGATAGCTCTCACAGAAAAGTTCGAGCGTCCACGCAACAACGGTTACTTGGTTATAAATATTCACGATGTGCTGCGCCCGCATGATAGCTTAAATTAGGCTTCATTCTGATTAGGCTTCATTTATGCAGACAGGTCAATGCGAGTCATGATGAAGTTGGTATTCAGGGATTGTCTGCCTTCACTCAAGAAGCGCGATTGCGGATACCCGTCCGCGACAACCGCTCGCACTCACACAGTGAGCGATTGTGTGATTTTTTTTATCGTCCAAGATTCTTACTGTTTAACGAAAAAATCTGCCTGCGTTTCGATAGCTCTCACAGAAAAGTTCGAGCGTCCACGCAACAACGGTTACTTGGTTATAAATATTCACGATGTGCTGCGCCCGCATGATAGCTTAGATTAAGGCTTCATTCTGACGTAGGCTCATTTATTATGCAGACAGGTCAATGCGAGTCATGATGAAGTTGGTATTCAGGGATTGTCCGCCTTTCACTCAAGAAGCGCGATTGCGGATACCCGTCGCGACAACCGCTCGCACTCACAAAGTGAGCGATTGTGTGATTTTTTTTTATCGTCCAAGATTCTTATGTTTAACTGAAAAAATCTGCCTGCGTTTCGATAGCTCTCACAGAAAAGTTCGAGCGTCCACGCAACAACGGTTACTTGGTTATAAATATTCACGATGTGCTGCGCCCGCATGATAGCTTAAATTAGGCTTCATTCTGATTAGGCTTCATTTATGCAGACAGGTCAATGCGAGTCATGATGAAGTTGGTATTCAGGGATTGTCTGCCTTTCACTCAAGAAGCGCGATTGCGGATACCCGTCGCGACAACCGCTCGCACTCACAAAGTGAGCGATTGTGTGATTTTTTTTTATCGTCCAAGATTCTTATGTTTACTGAAAAAATCTGCCTGCGTTTCGATAGCTCTCACAGAAAAGTTCGAGCGCCCACGCAACAACGGTTACTTGGTTATAAATATTCACGATGTGCTGCGCCCGCATGATAGCTTAAATTAGGCTTCATTCTGATTAGGCTTCATTTATGCAGACAGGTCAATGCGAGTCATGATGAAGTTGGTATTCAGGGATTGTCTGCCTTTCACTCAAGAAGCGCGATTGCGGATACCCGTCGCGACAACCGCTCGCACTCACACAGTGAGCGATTGTGTGATTTTTTTTATCGTCCAAGATTCTTACGTTTTAACGAAAAAATCTGCCTGCGTTTCGATAGCTCTCACAGAAAAGTTCGAGCGTCCACGCAACAACGGTTACTTGGTTATAAATATTCACGATGTGCTGCGCCCGCATGATAGCTTAAATTAGGCTTCATTCTGATTAGGCTTCATTTATGCAGACAGGTCAATGCGAGTCATGATGAAGTTGGTATTCAGGGATTGTCTGCCTTTCACTCAAGAAGCGCGATTGCGGATACCCGTCGCGACAACCGCTCGCACTCACACAGTGAGCGATTGTGTGATTTTTTTTTATCGTCCAAGATTCTTACGTTTTAACGAAAAAATCTGCCTGCGTTTCGATAGCTCTCACAGAAAAGTTCGAGCGTCCACGCAACAACGGTTACTTGGTTATAAATATTCACGATGTGCTGCGCCCGCATGATAGCTTAAATTAGGCTTCATTCTGATTAGGCTTCATTTATGCAGACAGGTCAATGCGAGTCATGATGAAGTTGGTATTCAGGGATTGTCTGCCTTTCACTCAAGAAGCGCGATTGCGGATACCCGTCGCGACAACCGCTCGCACTCACACAGTGAGCGATTGTGTGATTTTTTTTTATCGTCCAAGATTCTTACGTTTTAACGAAAAAATCTGCCTGCGTTTCGATAGCTCTCACAGAAAAGTTCGAGCGTCCACGCAACAACGGTTACTTGGTTATAAATATTCACGATGTGCTGCGCCCGCATGATAGCTTAAATTAGGCTTCATTCTGATTAGGCTTCATTTATGCAGACAGGTCAATGCGAGTCATGATGAAGTTGGTATTCAGGGATTGTCTGCCTTTCACTCAAGAAGCGCGATTGCGGATACCCGTCGCGACAACCGCTCGCACTCACACAGTGAGCGATTGTGTGATTTTTTTTTTATCGTCCAAGATTCTTACGTTTTAACGAAAAAATCTGCCTGCGTTTCGATAGCTCTCACAGAAAAGTTCGAGCGTCCACGCAACAACGGTTACTTGGTTATAAATATTCACGATGTGCTGCGCCCGCATGATAGCTTAAATTAGGCTTCATTCTGATTAGGCTTCATTTATGCAGACAGGTCAATGCGAGTCATGATGAAGTTGGTATTCAGGGATTGTCTGCCTTTCACTCAAGAAGCGCGATTGCGGATACCCGTCGCGACAACCGCTCGCACTCACACAGTGAGCGATTGTGTGATTTTTTTTTATCGTCCAAGATTCTTACGTTTTAACGAAAAAATCTGCCTGCGTTTCGATAGCTCTCACAGAAAAGTTCGAGCGTCCACGCAACAACGGTTACTTGGTTATAAATATTCACGATGTGCTGCGCCCGCATGATAGCTTAAATTAGGCTTCATTCTGATTAGGCTTCATTTATGCAGACAGGTCAATGCGAGTCATGATGAAGTTGGTATTCAGGGATTGTCTGCCTTTCACTCAAGAAGCGCGATTGCGGATACCCGTCGCGACAACCGCTCGCACTCACACAGTGAGCGATTGTGTGATTTTTTTTATCGTCCAAGATTCTTACGTTTTAACGAAAAAATCTGCCTGCGTTTCGATAGCTCTCACAGAAAAGTTCGAGCGTCCACGCAACAACGGTTACTTGGTTATAAATATTCACGATGTGCTGCGCCCGCATGATAGCTTAAATTAGGCTTCATTCTGATTAGGCTTCATTTATGCAGACAGGTCAATGCGAGTCATGATGAAGTTGGTATTCAGGGATTGTCTGCCTTTCACTCAAGAAGCGCGATTGCGGATACCCGTCGCGACAACCGCTCGCACTCACACAGTGAGCGATTGTGTGATTTTTTTTATCGTCCAAGATTCTTATGTTTACTGAAAAAATCTGCCTGCGTTTCGATAGCTCTCACGGAAAAGTTCGAGCGTCCACGCAACAATGGTTACTTGGTTATAAATATTCACGATGTGCTGCGCCCGCATGATAGCTTAGATTAGGCTTCATTCTGACGTGCCTCATTTATTATGCAGACAGGTCAATGCGAGTCATGATGAAGTTGGTATTCAGGGATTGTCTGCCTTTCACTCAAGAAGCTCGATTGCGGATACCCGTCGCGACAACCGCTCGCACTCACACAGTGAGCGATTGTGTGATTTTTTTTATCGTCCAAGATTCTTATGTTTACTGAAAAAATCTGCCTGCGTTTCGATAGCTCTCACGGAAAAGTTCGAGCGTCCACGCAACAATGGTTACTTGGTTATAAATATTCACGATGTGCTGCGCCCGCATGATAGCTTAGATTAGGCTTCATTCTGACGTGCCTCATTTATTTATGCAGACAGGTCAATGCGAGTCATGATGAAGTTGGTATTCAGGGATTGTCTGCCTTTCACTCAAGAAGCGCGATTGCGGATACCCGTCGCGACAACCGCTCGCACTCACACAGTGAGCGATTGTGTGATTTTTTTTATCGTCCAAGATTCTTACGTTTACTGAAAAAATCTGCCTGCGTTTCGATAGCTCTCACTGAAAAGTTCGAGCGTCCACGCAACAACGGTTACTTGGTTATAAATATTCACGATGTGCTGCGCCCGCATGATAGCTTAAATTAGGCTTCATTCTGATTAGGCTTCATTTATGCAGACAGGTCAATGCGAGTCATGATGAAGTTGGTATTCAGGGATTGTCTGCCTTTCACTCAAGAAGCGCGATTGCGGATACCCGTCGCGACAACCGCTCGCACTCACACAGTGAGCGATTGTGTGATTTTTTTTTATCGTCCAAGATTCTTATGTTTACTGAAAAAATCTGCCTGCGTTTCGATAGCTCTCACAGAAAAGTTCGAGCGTCCACGCAACAACGGTTACTTGGTTATAAATATTCACGATGTGCTGCGCCCGCATGATAGCTTAAATTAGGCTTCATTCTGATTAGGCTTCATTTATGCAGACAGGTCAATGCGAGTCATGATGAAGTTGGTATTCAGGGATTGTCTGCCTTTCACTCAAGAAGCGCGATTGCGGATACCCGTCGCGACAACCGCTCGCACTCACACAGTGAGCGATTGTGTGATTTTTTTTTATCGTCCAAGATTCTTATGTTTACTGAAAAAATCTGCCTGCGTTTCGATAGCTCTCACAGAAAAGTTCGAGCGTCCACGCAACAACGGTTACTTGGTTATAAATATTCACGATGTGCTGCGCCCGCATGATAGCTTAAATTAGGCTTCATTCTGATTAGGCTTCATTTATGCAGACAGGTCAATGCGAGTCATGATGAAGTTGGTATTCAGGGATTGTCTGCCTTTCACTCAAGAAGCGCGATTGCGGATACCCGTCGCGACAACCGCTCGCACTCACACAGTGAGCGATTGTGTGATTTTTTTTTATCGTCCAAGATTCTTATGTTTACTGAAAAAATCTGCCTGCGTTTCGATAGCTCTCACAGAAAAGTTCGAGCGTCCACGCAACAACGGTTACTTGGTTATAAATATTCACGATGTGCTGCGCCCGCATGATAGCTTAAATTAGGCTTCATTCTGATTAGGCTTCATTTATGCAGACAGGTCAATGCGAGTCATGATGAAGTTGGTATTCAGGGATTGTCTGCCTTTCACTCAAGAAGCGCGATTGCGGATACCCGTCGCGACAACCGCTCGCACTCACACAGTGAGCGATTGTGTGATTTTTTTTTATCGTCCAAGATTCTTATGTTTACTGAAAAAATCTGCCTGCGTTTCGATAGCTCTCACAGAAAAGTTCGAGCGTCCACGCAACAACGGTTACTTGGTTATAAATATTCACGATGTGCTGCGCCCGCATGATAGCTTAAATTAGGCTTCATTCTGATTAGGCTTCATTTATGCAGACAGGTCAATGCGAGTCATGATGAAGTTGGTATTCAGGGATTGTCTGCCTTTCACTCAAGAAGCGCGATTGCGGATACCCGTCGCGACAACCGCTCGCACTCACACAGTGAGCGATTGTGTGATTTTTTTTTATCGTCCAAGATTCTTATGTTTACTGAAAAAATCTGCCTGCGTTTCGATAGCTCTCACAGAAAAGTTCGAGCGTCCACGCAACAACGGTTACTTGGTTATAAATATTCACGATGTGCTGCGCCCGCATGATAGCTTAAATTAGGCTTCATTCTGATTAGGCTTCATTTATGCAGACAGGTCATTGCGAGTCATGATGAAGTTGGTATTCAGGGATTGTCTGCCTTTCACTCAAGAAGCGCGATTGCGGATACCCGTCGCGACAACCGCTCGCACTCACACAGTGAGCGATTGTGTGATTTTTTTTTATCGTCCAAGATTCTTATGTTTACTGAAAAAATCTGCCTGCGTTTCGATAGCTCTCACAGAAAAGTTCGAGCGTCCACGCAACAACGGTTACTTGGTTATAAATATTCACGATGTGCTGCGCCCGCATGATAGCTTAAATTAGGCTTCATTCTGATTAGGCTTCATTTATGCAGACAGGTCAATGCGAGTCATGATGAAGTTGGTATTCAGGGATTGTCTGCCTTTCACTCAAGAAGCGCGATTGCGGATACCCGTCGCGACAACCGCTCGCACTCACACAGTGAGCGATTGTGTGATTTTTTTTTATCGTCCAAGATTCTTATGTTTACTGAAAAAATCTGCCTGCGTTTCGATAGCTCTCACAGAAAAGTTCGAGCGTCCACGCAACAACGGTTACTTGGTTATAAATATTCACGATGTGCTGCGCCCGCATGATAGCTTAAATGAGGCTTCATTCTGACGTACCCCATTTATTTATACAGACAGGTGCTTCCGCGTGCTCACAGGCGCGCTGCAGAGCCCCTTCAAAGGGCGAAAGTTCGTCGCAGCTCTCCGTCCCTGCTACATCAGTGAATGTGGACATTCGACAGAAGTCTGTCTGCTTGGCTGTGAAACTGGGAGATGATTTTATACTCCAACCAATAGTTTTGAAGAAACCCGACGTTTCGAAACAGGCTCGATTCCTTAAGGGTGACTGCGGGACTACGTTGTAGCGGCGTCTTCAAAATTTTTGAATAAACCCGACGTTTCGAAACCGACTGTTCCTTCCTCAGGGGTGACTGCGGGACTACGTTGCAGCGGCGCCTTCAAAGTGCTTTGAAGACCGTGTACTCAGATTTGGGTGCACGTTAAAGAACCCCATGTGGTCGAAATTTCCGGAGCCCTCCAGTACGACGTCTCTCATAATCATATGGTGGTTTTGGGACGTTAAACCCCACAAATCAATCAAAGTGCTTTGAAGACGCTTCTGCTACGTATACTCTCCGCAGTCACCCTTGAGGAAGGAACCAAGTCGGTTTCGAAACTGCAGGTTTTTTCAAAACTTTTGGTTGGAGTTATAAATCATCTCCCTATACTATATCAGTGTGCTAGGTTAATTTTGCGTCCCCCCCCTCAGTGTGGTGCGGCAGGTGTCCGCACCGCTCTGAGCGGGACACCTGCCGCATGCCAGTGGAGGGTGGCAGGTGTCCTGGCACGTGCGGTGTGGCTGTGCGGGTAGAGCGTTGGATAGTCCGTTATGATCGATTCAAAATGATGGTCTCTCGCGCCGGACCGTGGGTGTTTGTCTGTCCTTTTCCGTGTCGCGCGTTACACTACACAGTCAACACTGCACAGTCCTGTATTGATTGATTGATATGTGGGGTTTAACGTTGATTGATTGTATGTGGGGTTTAACGTCCCAAGACCACCATATGATTATGAGAGACGCCGTGGTGGAGGGCTCCGGAAATTTCGACCACCCTGAGGTTCTTTAACGTGCACCCAAATCTGAGCACAAGGGCCTACAGCCTTTTCGCCTCCATCGGAAATGCCGCAGCCGCAGCCGGGATTCGATCCCGCGACCTGCGGGTCAGCAGCCGAGTATTTTATCCACTAGACCACCGTGGCGGGGCTACTGTCTGAATGGTGTGATAAATGTGTGCAAGTTCATTGTATATATTTTGGTAAACACTGTTTTCTCTTGTATTATATTTATTGTTCCTACATTTGTTAGATATTTGATTGTTCCTGAAATGTTTTATATATTTTACTTATTGTATTGCCCTCTTGTTACGCTCTCAGATTAGAGCATCAGTATTCGAAATTAATCAATTAATTAATATTCACTTCAACGCGAAGGTCGTCTCAGAAACGAGGGTTGCATGGCTTATACTGTACGTGTTTTTGGTGGCTGGTCGTTATGGTGTATTCGGTGCATACCGTGTTCTCGCGGTTTGATTGATATGTGGGGTTTAACGTCCCCAAACCACCATACGATTATTTCGAAAATTTCGACCACCTTGTGTTTTTTTTTGTTTTTCAACGTGCACCCAAATCTGAGCATATGGGCCTACGGCATTTCCGCCTCCATCGAAAATGCAGCCGCCGAAGCGGGGATTCGAGCCAGCGACCTGCGGGTCAGCAGCCGAGTACCTTAGCCACTAGACCACCGTGGCGGGGCTACTGTGTGAATAGTGTGATAAGTTTCTGTAAGTTCATTTTATATATTTTGCTGAGCACTGGTTTCTCTTGTATTATATTTATTGTTCCTACATTTGTTAGATATTTGATTGTTCCTGAAATGTTTTATATATTTTACTTATTGTATTGCCCCCCTGTTACGTTCTCAGATTAGAGCATCAGTATTCAAAATTAATCAATCAATTAATGTTCACTTCAACGCGAAGGTTGTCTCAGAAAACGAGGGTGCATGGCTTATACTGTACGTGTTTTTGGTGGCTGGTCGTTATGGTGTATTCGGTGCATAGCGTGTTCTCGCGGTTTGATCGATATGTGGGGTTTAACGTCCCCAAACCACCATACGATTATTTCAAAAATTTCGACCACCTCGTGTTTTTTTTTTTTGTCAACGTGCACCCAAATCTGAGCACGTGGGCCCACGTCATTTCCGCCTCCATCGAAAATGCAGCCGCCGAAGCGGGGATTCGATCCAGCGACCTGCGAGTCAGCAGCAGAGCTAGTACTTTGGCCACTAGACCAGCGCGGCGGGGCGTGTTCTCGCGGTCGAACGCAACCAGGAATAATAATTGCCGGAGGAAGTCTCGCGACATGGCGCAGATTGCCGAGCGACCATTTTTGTCGGCTTCCTATCGTGGGGTCCTCGAGACATTGATAAGACATTGCCCGGTTCCTTGCAATCTTCCCTCGCGTCGTTTGCGTTCTCAGTGGAGTGACCTGACGTAATAAATTGTTGAGCACCGCTTCGTCGGCTGCGCAGCCCGCAATGCATACATAAGAAAACGGATCACAGATTATCGCTTACTTGAACGCGATTATACGACTGCACGCTGCGGAAAATTCGCATGCGGGGGCGGGGGGGGGGGGGGTGCTCTGCCTCGTTGTTCGTCCCGAATATAATCGTTGTGAGAGCTGCGGACAATGTTTCGTGCGTTCTTTGAACCATATCTGTAAGCCTCGACACAAGGTCTCGATTTGATTGATATGTGGGGTTCAACGTCCCAAAACCACTATATGATTATGAGAGACGCCGTAGTGGAGGGCTCCGGAAATTTAGACCAACTGGGGTTCTTTAACGTGCATCCAAATCTGAGCACACGGGCCTACAAAATTTCGGCCTCCATCGGAAATGCAGCCGCCGCAGCCGGGATTCGAACCCGCGCCCTGCGGGTCAGCAGCCGAGTACCTTAGCCACTAGACCACCGCGGCGGGGCGACACAAGGTCTCGCAAGACTTGAATGCGTAAAAATTTTTCGGCCGGCCTCTAAAAACCTGTTTCATTCCTTCTAAACTTGGAGGTATGTACAGTACTGTCTACTTTTAAAGGGAACACACGAATGAACGCTGTCCATATTGCTGGCCCTGGCCAATGTATAACGAAACAATCTTCAGCGGCACGTCACGACTCTGTCGAGAGGAATCGGAACTGCCAACCACCTGCAGCCTTCTGCAAATCTAAGCCACTGTTCTTCTGTTAGAGAGCAAAGTACAAACATGCTGAGCCCGCAAGAGTTCCTGTTAACAGTGAACCCGTCTGTACGTATTAAATCGTACCATGTAGTGCAATGAATCGTTAAATATTTATAATAACAGAAACCCGACTTTTCGCCAGAAGGGTGAAGCGATGACTGTGATAGCGAAAAATCGAAATGTTATACGAAGTAACAATATAGTGACCATTTCACGATGCAGGTCCTCACGTTTGGTGTCTATGCGTTTGCCCGCTTGATTTAAACGTTGTACGTTCACTCCGATTTTACGTTTTATTACGCACCGTCGAAGTTATGAAGTATTCGATAATTAATTCGAAAGACACCCTTGTTTACAATATGACTCTTTTGGATTCGCCAGAAAGAGACCGTGTACAGAAATAAACTGTATTTTGCGACCGTCGTGCAGAGGGAAAAGAAAAACTAGCAGTATGATGACGCAAACGAAACGCACGATGCTTTCTGCAACAGAAATCTTCGGAGCCTTAGATAAACTCGTCACGTTTTCCGGCGTTTTACCGCAAGTGCAATGTTTAAAAAAAAAAGTAAGCGTTCGGTTTTCTCTGTAACTCTGTGGTACACAAATGCACAAATAAGATTTTTTTTTTCCTTTGGAAAAGTTTCAATGCACGCTTCGGACTTCTTAAGAGCTTATGTGTCGTATAGTATGTATGCGTCAATCGAAAATTGAAATTTATCCTCGCTTACGTACTCTGATGCCAAGGTCGATTTTAGGGGTGAGCGCCCCGAGATGCGCGCCGTTATTATTTAAGAGGGTTATTATACACGAACCAATCAACGACGACCCTCACAAACGTGCATCTGCCTACAGCAGTTATTTCATTTATTTTTCTGTTTATTAGTATGAATGAATTTATATGTATTAGATTAAGTATCCATGGCTACATTTGTATGTAACTGCATGTTTACGCGTGGTTAGGCACCTCTCTCTCTCTCTCTCTTACACACACACACACATTATATATATATATATATATATATATATATATATATATATATATATATATAGGGAAAAAAGTGTATACCTAAGGGCTTGTTTTTTCGTGTTTTAACACAATATTAATGAGACCTAACAGACAGTAATGCCAAGGAATGTACAGAAGAAGTTATTAAACCAATGGAATGTAAATAAGGAGAAAGAAAAGTGGATGAAAAAATAATCAGCCGTGGCCAGGAATCGAACCTACGACCTTCGAATAACGCGTTCGAAGGTCGTAGGTTCGATTCCTGCCCACGGCTGGTTATTTTTTCATCCACTTTTCTTTCTTCTTATTTACATTCCATTGCTTTTAATAACTTCCCCTGTACATTCCTTGGCATTACTGTCTGTTAAATCTTATATATATATATATATATATATATATATATATATATATATATATATATATATATATATATATATATATATATAGGGACATCCCCTCAACATAGCCATTTTTGGCTTTCTATGCCAGCGAAAAAAAATCATGGGGGGGAGGGAGGGGGGGCACGTGCTTGGTACGCCACCTCTTGGCTACGCCCCTGATAGGGCTTCCCAGTTATCACGCAGCAGTATTTAAAAAAGAAAGAGGAAAGGCGTGACGCGAGGTACACCTAATGCATATCGTTCCCAGTATACTGAAGTAGCCGCTACTAATTATCTCGTCAATGACTTTTACCTAATTAGTCTAACTACATTTATAACTCAGAAAGTGTTCACTTAATTATCAAAATGATAATCAGACAAATGTTCACATGTTGAAGTGACATCTGTCGGTGCTATTTCCAACAGCGCATTAATTGCGTGCTCTCTTTTTTTTTGTTAATGAAGAAAGCCCACGGAATATGAAAATTAACGCGTGACTGTGCTCACACTCGCCAAAGAAGGCAGCGCCCTCAAATAATCTTACTGGAAGCAACCGCTTTGCCTCTTTTCTGACGGCGTTTTGCACATTGCTAACGGCACAGATCAGATGCCAATGACATGTGTCGCCGTTTTGCAGGGATTCCTTCCGCTTGATTGTTCGTCGCTATCGCCCATTCATATCTTACGGTCAACTGTTCGCGGTCACATCACTGTTCTGATTAGAGCGATTACAGCCTGACTGTGTAAGATCAAGGTGGCGCGTTTTCTTTGGACGGGACGTGGTAGATGGCGCGATCCGTCTTAGGGACGAAGCTCCTTGATGGGGGTACTGGCACAAAACCTTAGGCCTCGCGTTTTTCTGCTGCAATGCGTTGCTGGAGGCCTGTTAGTCATGACACGACACATCGTTATTTGCAGCACGCGACAGATAAATAATTACAGGCCCCTCATTATCGATCAGTTTCAGTTTTGGTTGAGAGAGTTCCAAAAATTGGGTGCAACTGTCGCCACCTAGCGAGTGCAGCTCTTGACCACCACGTCAGCGCACAGAACTGTGACGCACTTCCGCACGGTCCGCATAGAGAATTACTTTCGAATAGGAAACGGGACTGGAATGTCGCCAAACACAAAACTTTCTAAAGGCTGTTTCACATGCCGCGACTGCAGCGAAAAAAAAAAAAAAGTCATTCTGTTCGCTCCAATCGCTCTGTTCGCAGCCGTTGCTAATGGCGGTTTTGTTTCACATGGACCGCAAACGGTCCACGATTTTCGCTCTGCGACTGGAGCGGCGAGTTCTTGCCACCGCTCTTAGTGACAGACACGAATGTTATATAATAATATGTGCATTATGATATCATGAAGTTTGTGTGAACGGTAACGAAGGGCCCACTTGTTTTCGTCACTGAAGAACACTTTCCAGTCGAAATTCATTTCAAAATGCACAGCATCGACCATTACCAAAGCAAACACGTCGACTCTATTTCGACGGCTTGGCCGGACCAACCCTATTTCGACGGGTCCCCGACCAAAAATCACTCCCGCCGCTGCGATCAGAGCGAAAATTTCCAACATGTTAGAAGCTCGACGCGGACCACTGCGGTGGGAACGAACTGCCGTTTTTTTTTTCGCTGCGCGCGAATTCGCAGCCTGAAAATCGCTACTTTTTGTGTCATGTGAAACGGCATTAAGCGTGCACCACGGCCACACACTCACAACCAGCCGCCAAGAAATATAGACTTCGGCAACTAACGCGGCAAAAGAAAAATGACGGCTGTGACGTCATGATACTTGTTTTGTTGACCGCAGCGTGGTGACGTGAGGGAAGTAGGGGGTCACCTTGGAATCCCCCCCCCAAGGGTGTCTATAGCGCTATGCAGTCGGTCGTTCACGTAAAATTCGAAATGAATTAAAAATTCCTTCCATATGCTATATTCGCTGTTTATATCTTGCAGATGATATGCGAATGTTCACGAGAATCGACTCCGCAGGCTATCTCGGCCCCGAATTTTGTGCCAGTACCATCCAGCCATGCCAGCCTTGTCAGTCTGTCCATCCCTTGTGTATGTGGTAGTAGGGTGCCACTGGTGGCACATACCCAGTACCCGCTCTAGAGGCGCGTATGTGCCACAGGGGATGCGAGATGGGAGATGGCGGGTACTTGGAGTGTTCACTAGATGGAGGCACTGACGGATGGACAGACTAGCAGACGAACGGACGGATGGATCGACGCGCGGACGTATGGTTGGACGGACGCATGAACAGACAGACAAACAGATGGATGGACGGACTGAAGGATGAACGCAACGGACGGTGGTCGCGCGGATGGACGGAAGCAAGAAACGAACGGACGGACGGAATGGACGCTTCGCCCCACCAACGCCTGCCTCTATTCTTTCAGTGCCTAGGCAAAACGCCCTCTTCGGACCGTCGGGTGCTCGCTCCTCCTCCGTACGCCCGCTGCCGCATGGTGGTGCGCCGCGTGAGTAGACTACGGTAACATGAATGCAGCAGTGAGGAAAAATAGGGCACTGTGGAATTACAATAGATACGATGTTTGTGAGAGGCATATGGAAAAAAAGTCATGGTTCCTGGTCTGACGTTCGGCAATGCGGTCTTGTGCATGAAATCAGAAGTTCAGGCAAGATTAGAAAATAAGCAACGTGGCATAGGTAGGCTTGCTTTAGGGGCTCACGGGAATACACCAAATCAGGGAGTACAAGGGTATATGGGGATGGACATCATTTGGGGCAGGGAAGCTAGCAGCAAGATAAAATTTGAGAATCGATTGAGAGAAATGGGGGAGGAGCGTTGGGCTAAGAAGGTTTTCAGCTACTTGTACATGAAGAATATCGATACAAAATGGGACGAACCGAACCAGAAAAATTGACGGGTAATACTTAGGAAACAGCAGGGGGCCAAACCAAGAACAATTATCGATTTAAGAAGGTGAAGGAAACGAGACTGACATGTGGATATTGGCATGATTAAGAAGTTCGCACTAGAGATCTATCGAACTTTTAAGCAGGAAATCGCCATGGAAAGGATCTATGATAATACTTGGGGTAGTTATCTACTGTTTGAGGCCAGGACGGGAGTACTGCCAACAAAGACATATCGGGCCAAATACGAAGGGGTAGACACGGTATGCAGTGCGTGTGGAGAGGAAGAAGAAACTGCCGAACACTTGATAATGTTCTGTAGGGCTTCACCCTATAGTTCAGGATGACGGCGCACAGTTTTTCAAAGCACTGGGGTTTAGGGACAGGAGGGCAAAATAAACTTTAAGCGGGCAGAAATAACTAGAAGGAGGTTATCTGATTGGTGGCTAAAGTCAAGGCACGAGTGAAATTAAACGTTCACTGCAAAGTACAGTCCTCAACTTCACTATTTAATGGAAAAAAAAAAGATAATCTAGTTGTTGGTTCACTAAGTATTACGGCTAGGTGGCGTTAGCCGCCGCCCGATCTAAAGGGTACAGCCACATCAATCCATCCATCCATAAGGGATGCTGGCGCTGAACGGCCGCACGTATTAGAAAGCCCGCGAATTCGTGTTTTCATGCGAGTTAATTTGCAGTCGCGCTTCTTGACGGCTTTACGAGTGCATGGAGGACGAGAAGTAACACGAACACAGCGGCGCGCTGTTTCACCGGGCTCTGTCAGGCCGTGCTACCGGTTCGATATGTGCGTTCGAGTTTTTATGTATCCGCGTTTTATTTTTTTTCAAGCTATTTAAACCCGATGATTTGCATATCTCAGTATATATACTGCTGTGTACCACTATGCATATCTGACGAAAAAAAAATCAGATTGTCTTTTTTATTTTTCAGTAGTTACAAATAAAAAAAAACTCGTCGGTCTTCTATGGATTCACCTGAGACGACTTGTTTATTTGTAGCCTGGAATCCATGGCACATACCCACTGTGGAGGATTTTCCAAGAAAACATATAGTATACTATAGGCGGTAACTGCACGAATGATTACAAAAAAAAGAGAAAAGACAAAGATGTAAAACGAAGACATTATCAAAAAATAACAAGATTTAGAGAGTGAGAAAAAATGATTCATTATTATAATAACTATACCTTGATTTCGGGAGCCGACCAGACAGCTTAGCGTGCCAAAACCGATTAATTTGGTTTATTTCTCATATTTATTGAAATTTCGAAAATACTTTCCGACTCTTCCTTATTTTTGAGTATTTGTTAAATGGGGCCTTATGTTGAAATCCGTTTAGCGTCTGGAACGAAATTGCACACCGCGTCAAATAACATCTTTGTGGCGATTTCCCAAAACAGAGGCACCAAAATTTAGAACAGTTTCTGTGGTAAAGCTTAAACCGAGCTTTGCAAACGGAATAGCTAGAAGTCTTTTCTTAGTTACTGCGTAGTTACGATAGTTCCTAGTATGTTCGATAGTTTCCGATTCTCCGCAGAACGGACAAATAGGGAGAGTGTCAGACCAGCTCTGTGTAAATATAAAATCTAATGGGGGAACATGGCACTGCAGGGGCGTAGCCAGAAATTGTTTTCGGATGGGGGGGGGGGGGAGGCAGAGGCATCAGCTTTTCTCTGTGACGTCACTGTCGGCGGTAGTTTAAACAAATGGTACAGATGTGTCATGAGATTCCCCCTCTTCCGATGCGATTGGTTGTGAAGAGAGTAAGCATAAGTATTGCAAGAATGATTGATTGATTATATGCGAGGTTTAACGTCCCAGAACCAGCGTATGATTATGAGAGACGCCGTAGTGGAGGGATCCATAAAATTTAGACCACCTGGCGTCCTTTAACGTGCACCCAAATCTGAGCACACGCCTACCGCCTCCATCGGAAATGCAGCCACCGCAGCAGGGATTCGATCCCGCGACCTGCGGGCCAGCAGCCGTGTACCTTGGCCACTAGACCACCGCGGCCGGGCAAGCCATTGAGCTCCTGGGTAAACTAAAACGCGGATGCGAATTCGGAACGGTGGTGAATACGGGTGTAATGGAAGGAGGACAACACGCCAAGTTCCCAGAATGCGTACGACGTGCTGTTTTTTGCACACGGATAGTCAACACGGATAGTCATGCGCAAATGATCATGTTTTTTTTGTTTCCCGGCGTTGACGTCTTGACGTTAGCGTT